>SRPV01000025.1:0-59266 GCA_018360135.1 Claviceps sorghi | reverse complement strand
AAGTAAGAAAGCTAGTACTATAGCTTTATCCACTATAGAAGCTAAGTCTAACGCAATTTATAAGACTTTTAAAGAGCTTTAGTAGCTAGAGAGCATCTTTAAGGAGCTAAAAGCCCCTATAAAGCCCTCTATATAGATTTTTTGCGATAACTAAGGCGCTATAAAAACAGCCTATAATCTAGCCCTTTATAGTTAAACTAAGCACACCCTGCTAAAATTCTACTATAATAGGCAGTAAATCTTAGCTAGGCTAGCTAAGATTGCCTATTTAAATACTAAGAAAATACTAGCTAATAGCCTAATTAAGCCACTAGCTGTTCTAATATATGCTATTTTCTTAGAGCTTATAGAGCTTTAACCCCTATAACCTTTTGCTATAAAATCTTTAACGCTTAGCTAAAGGCACTAAAATAATTACAAAAACACTTAGAAAATTTAAAATAATCACTAAAATAAGCTAAAAATAGATTTTTAACTTTAATAATAAATTCCTTAATTTTACTATATATAACTATAGTACTTTTTTAACTTTTTTAAAGAGCTCTACTTTTAAGCTTCTTAAATCTATTATCCTTTTTCTTCTATAATTTTATTTAGATTTATACGGATTTTCTTTAAATTTAGCATTCCTCTTCTTTCTCTTTTAGCTTTTAGAATACCTCTTTAAAGGGGGTGTTAAAAATAACAGCTATTTTTAGGGGACTTCCTTATCTATTAGGCCTCTTAATAGGCCTTATAGTAACCCTTAGCCCCTACCTTATAAGGACTCTTATAGGGACTCTTAGGGGGCTTTTCTTAGCTATTACTAGCGTTATAAGTAGCTCTAGGCTGCGTATAGCGCCTATAGAATTAATTCTTTTGCTTATAGCTTATAGCTATAAGCGCCTTACTTTTCTTCCCTTTTCCCTTCTAATTATACCTTATAGTAGCTAACACACACTTAATTAAGAACCTAATAGTCTATTAGGCTTAGTAAGACTTTAGAATTAATTTTTATAGTAATTAAGTAAGTAATTAAAATTTAACTTAAAGATTTAAGCTGCTTACCCTAGGGGCTATATAATAGGCTACCCTAGGGTGCACTTTTATAGCTAATTTATATAATAACTAAAGGGTTATAAAAGATTTTATAACTAGCATTTTTATTGCTAGAATAAGGGGAATTATTTTATATAATTAGTTAATTTTTCTAATTTTTAAAGTTATATACTAATTTTTACTAAGTTAACATTTAGAGAGCATATTAGCACCTTATTTATATAGCTATAAGTCTATTTTTTTATTTTCTTATATAAATAAATTTTATAGAAAATAAAAAGTAGCTTATAAGCCTCTTTTTATAGGGTTAGGCCTTTAATAGACTTAAAGGGTATATAAAGGAGAAGATATTCCCCCTTACTAGCTGCCTACTAACTATATAGACTATTAATCTAAGCCTACTACCTATAATATTAAATAATTAAATAAAAATCTAAGAAAATTCTACTACCTTTTATAAGCTAGAATTTAGCGTATTTTAAGTGCTAGAAGTTATACATTAAGCTTCTAATATTAGTTATAAGGCCTATAGCTTCAGCTGCAGCGCTGCAGAGCCCTTTTAGCTTCTAGCTTACTAAGCCTCACTACCTTAGTAATTCAGAGGGCAAAAGCCTCTGTAAACCCCTTATTTCTAATAAAGGTGTTTAAATGTATTTTTTATGCTTATAGGTCTTATAATTAATGTCTAAATTCCTTATTATAAAAAGGTAGAGAGACCTCTTTAAAAACAACTTCTAAGGACTTAGTAGGCGTAATACCCTTATCTATATTAGCTTCTTCTTTATATATATCTTTAATTAAAGGTCTTAGTTTAAAAAGGTTATATTAATATTAAAAGGGGTTAATAATTAATTCTTTAATTAATCTTTTATATTAGTTTATTTGCTTTAATAGTAGTAATTTTATTAGGCTCTTTAATATTATAGTTAAAGGTTTAAAGAGACTATGTTTTAATAGGTCTCTTAAAGGAGTTATTAATTTTATATCTATTTAATTAGTTAAAGTGTTAATTTTTAATAGCTATGCTACTAATTTATTACCTTATAAGGGTTCTTTAGTACTTTATTAAGTGTTTAAAGGTAGGTTAGAATATAGCTTTATAGGAGGTAGGTTTTTTATAAGTATTATTAATAGTAAATTAACGATTTTTCTGCCTTTTTCTTTAAATATAGGATTAATAAGTTTAATAATAAATTTAACCTCTTCTTTAGTATTATAGGATATATCTAATCCCTTTTAAAACCTTATATTATAAGCTTATATAATATAATTATCTTTAGAGAGCTAAACCTTATAAAGATAATATTTAGGGCCTTTTATACCTATTAAGCAGCCTTTCTTAGCTTATAGTGCTATCTTTATAGCCCTAATACGCTACTCTTTTAGAATATTGTAAGGTATGCACACCTTATAAGGTGCGCCGCCTAAGCGCCCACGCTTAGTCACCTATTTAGCACATAAAAACCCTAAATATATATATAAGAAGACTTAGAAAAGGTAAGCTTTAGCTAATATATTAAATACTATATTGCTTTTACTTAGCTACTAATTTACTACTTAATAATTTTAAAGCTTCTTTTTAGCTATCTAAAAATAATATAATACCTACTACCTAATAACTAGCTACTATACTTATAAAGGATCTTATATCTCTTAAAGTATTAGCAAACTCTAATTAATCTATAAGAAACCTATAAAAAGAAACCCTTATTATAATTAAGTCTACCTTAACTTTATTTATAATATAAAAAAAATCCTAAGTAATTAAAAAGTAAATTACTTAATTAAAAGAATTAAAAAAACTATAGAAATAAAAAAAAGAACTCCTTACTACTCTTTACTAAAAAGGAATTAGTAAAAAAGAGGCTAAAAGATAGCGCTTTTTTAATAATTTCTTTAATAATAGTAAAGGTAAAGTTTAGGTTAAAAATATTAACCCTTTAATATACTTTACTAACTTATAAAAATATAAAATTTAGATTAATAACTTAACTTATACTTTTAATAAAATAAAATATAAATTCTATTAAAACTACTAAAAAATCCTTTTTATATTAAACTATATATACTAAATCTATTAAGTAAAATAGAACTAATTTCTTAATAAATAACTAATAAAATACTAAGAAAAACTTAAAGATAACTAAAGAGAGTTTTAAAAGTAAATATTAACCCTACTAAAAGACTTTACTAATTATAAAGCTTAAATTATAACTATAATAAAAAATATAAAATAATAAAATAGCTAAAGCCTTATTAACTTTAGTATTTACCTTAATTCCTTAAAAAAATACTTAAAAAGAGGAAGTAAATAAGCTTAGGCTTTTTTATTCTTTATTAAGTTATAACTTAAACTTTAAAATTATATTAACCTTTATATATTAATTATAAGGAAATAAAAGAGAAAGTTATTTAAATTGCTTAGTAATTCTAAGATATAATACTGTTATGGACCAGCCTAGATGGCGACTGCAATCTAGTGTTGATAAAGTTATTATTAACTATAAGGAGGAAAGGAAGGCTTCTATCTACATCCTTTATGTATGTGTCTTATATACTTATATAGGAGTAAGGCTTACCCTTAGGGTCCTAGATAGGTTCTATTTAGCTTTAATAAGGATCTAAGCTACTAGCTTAAATCTATTATATAGCTCCCTTCTCTACCCCTTTTACGCTATATAATATATAGCTATACACCCTTAGTAGCTAACTATTTATATTATAATTAATATAATATAATAATATTAAATATATTATAGGGTGTAAAGTATATAGTTATACTATATAATAATACTATATAAGATTTAAGAAAAATAAACAGTCCTAAAATAGAAATATAAGTTACTAAATTAGTAGCTATTAATTAGCCTTTATATAACTATTATATAATTAGCCTATATCCCTTACCTTACCTTAAATTAGTTATATATTACTCCCTTTTTTAACTTTATACTATCTTTTACCTTACTTATTCTCCTTATTATCTATCCCTCTTTTACTCTATATTTTAAGATCTTTTTACTACTTTTAAAATATATTCTATAAATAGTCCTTTATATTCCCCTCCCTTCTCTAACTTATACTACTTAGTAAGTAAATATAAAATAAAAGGGGACTTAAAGGATAAGTTATATATACTAGTTTTACTAATTAACCTTAACTATTAGTGTTTATTATATTTAATATATACTGCTATTAATAGCTACTTTTTATATATTCTAAGCCTATAAAGCAGCTACTTATTTTATATTAAAAGAAAATATAAATATAAGCATAACCTATCTTTGCTTATAAAAAACCCTACTTTACGCTATTTTATATATAAAATAGTTATAGTTATTTAGTAGAAAAAGGCTATTTTAGTTCTATATATACTTATTTAACACTCTAATAATAAATATAAAAAAAGAGTCTCTCTTATATTAAAGTTTAAGGCTTTTAGTAAGTATTTCCTTAACTTATTAAAGAATGCTTAAAGAGCTACTATAGTAGTGCCTTTACTATAGTTTATAGCTAGTTTTGCCCTAATAGCTACCTATTTATATACTAATAAACTACTATTTAACTCCTTATAAACTTTACTTATAGCACTAACTATACCTATTAATACTTAAATCTTATATACACTTTAGTTTAAAGTTAGGCATACTAATATATAAATTAATTAAGTATACTACTAAGTAAAGTAATTAACACTAATATATTAAAGTCCTTCTACCTACTAGCCTTCTTCTCCTTTTTTATCTTAAGCTTATTTAATACTAATATATTAAAGTCTTTCTACCTATTAGCTTCCTTTTTTACTACCTTTTAAAATATACCTATTAATATATTATAATCTCTTTACCTAACTTAAGATATAGTATACTACTAAGCTAATATATAAGGCTGCTATATATAAAGCTACTACTTCTTTACTACCTTTTACTAATAATATATTATTCTTAGCACTATTACTACTACTACTACTACTATTATTTTTATTACCTTTACTTATACCTAGCCTATCCTATAGCTAAAAAAAGCCTATCTTACTATTATTACTACCTCCCTTTATACTTTAACTATTACTACCCTTATTATTAATACTACTTTAAAGAGCACTTAGCTTACTACTACTACTATTATTAATATCTTATAATATACCTTTAGTATAGTAATAGAATAAAATATATAAGATTTTTATAAGGCTATATAAGTTAAAAAAAAGAAAGAAAAAGGGTAAAAAAAGGTTATATTATATATTCTCCCTTATCCCTAAGTAAATATTAAGTAAGGGATATATAGCGCTAAAATATATATAAATTATATTATTTAAAAAGTAAGAATAAAGGCTAAAGTAGTTAAAGTCTTTATTAAATATTATACTAAATAGAACTAAGAAAGAAAAATTCTATACTACTATTAAGCTATTATTATATTTTATATCTCTTTATTATAGCTTAAACTATATAAAAGTGTTAGTATTCTTAAGATTTTTAAGTAGTTTCTAAGTTAGCTATATATAGCTTACTTATTTAACTAATATATTATAATAGTTACCTTTACCCCTTATATTCTTAGCTATAAAAATAGCCTTAACCTAATACTCTTTTAATATATTAACGCTATTACTTTAAGGCTTTATAAGCCTTAAATAAAAGTTATATTATTTTTAAAAAGAAAGGGGGTTATTTATAGTATACTTAATTAAGTTTATATAAAAGATAGGGTAGATATTACCTAAGATATTTAGCTTTATTATAAGGAGGGTAGGAACCTTTAGGATAGTATACTTAGCTATTACTTAGTTAAGTTTCTTACTTAAGTAAAGTATATAAATATTATAAAGACTAAGCTATACTTTATCTCTAAGCTAGTATTATTTAGCTAAGTAGCGTAACCTATTTAAAAACTTTTATTATTACTATTAAGTAAAATTAATTATAGCTTAAGCTAAAGCTATACTCTACTTAAGGTATTTAAGGAACTATACTATATATTCCTTAGGTAATATATAGCTCCTTATAGAAGCTAATATATACTTAATAAAGTTTATATTAAATCTATAAAGTACTATATAAGCGCTTAAGCTAATAATAGTTAAGGTTTAGTTATTTAATACTAATTAGTATATAAGAAGATATATTAGCTAATCTATTTAAAAGAAAGAAACTATAACTCTTAAAACTGCTTAAACTTTTTAATTTATATACTTAGTGCTACTATTTATTTAAAAATAATAAGATATAAAGAGGAGTCTTTTTATACTAATAAGGTTATATAGTATAGCCTAAAAGCCACTTACTTAATCTAAACTATAGTTTAAAATAATTAATATAAGGAACCTATAGAATTACTATTAGTAATTAAGAAACTATTAGACACACGCTTTAGTAGCTATATTTAATATTACCTTAAGCTAAATATATTTTAAAAGCCTATTTATAATAACTATAAGAAAGTAGGGTGTATCCTTATTAAATACTAGGAGATTAGTTATAAAATTTACTAATAACTATAACTAATACCTATCTAGCGCTAATATAAGCTAAAGAAGGCTTTAGTAAAGGCGCTAGCTTTTATAAGCGCTAAAATAATAATAGTTTTAAATATAATAAGCTATATTTATTAATATACCCTTTTAATAATAGCTATAATAAAGCGCTTAAAATGTTATATTCTTACTAAAGTGCCCTAAAAGCAGAGAGTTATAAGTATATTAAATAAATATTATAGTAAGTAGTTTATATTATAAGGCTTATAAGCAACTCTAAAATAATAAAGCACTATATATATTTAATATATAGTTACCTATTTACTACTAAGTTATAGCCTTAGTAAAGAACTTATATATACTTAATTATAATACCTTAATTTTTACTTAGTAGCTTAAGTTAACTTAAACTCCTTAGTCTTAAAGGCTTTAAAGGTAAGTATTAATAAAAAAGGTATAGCCTTAAAAATCTATAATAGGCTCTAAAAGTGTTTATTCTACCTCTAATAAGGCGCTAAACTAGGCTAATATTAATTGCAATATATATATAACTAATACTAAAATAAGTAACTAATAGGCTATTAAAAGGCTTTTAAATTTATTTTATTTATATCTTAAAAGGGCGTTTAAATGTGCTACTTAAGAGCTTAAGTAGTAGTAAAGGTAGTAGTTAAAAAAAAAGAGTGTTTCTACTTAGTGCACTTATTTTTCTAATATCTCTTTAGGGCTTATAAAGTATTCTAAATTCTTATAATTAGTAAGGATTATAAATAGCTAAAAAACGCTATAAAGCTTAGCTAACTACGCCCTTAAGTAGGAGATAATACTAAGTAGTTCCTTATTATAAATAGTATAGTTCTATTAAGAAGCTATAAGGTATATAGAGTAGTAGGCTATTAAGCATAAGACTTCTGCCTTATTATATTAGGAGAGGTAATTACTAATAGCCTCCTTAAATGTATTACACTTAATAATAGTATCTAAAGTAAGGTCCTATTAAGCTAAAATAGAGGCTAAAAAGAAAGCATCCTTAAAGTATTAAAAAGCTATTTAGTATATAAGGGACTATATAAATATAACGCCTTTCTATATAAGGTTTAATAAGGGCCTAATAAGGTTTAAGAAGTTAGTAATAAACTTTTAATAGAAGTTTATAAAGCCTAAGAAACTATATACCTCTTAAGGATAGGTAGGGGCCTTTTATTCCTAAATTGCTACTATCTTAGTAGGGTTAGAGCGTATAGTATACCTTATTTAAATAATAAATCCTAGGTATTTTACTTTTATAACCCTAAAAGCATACTTACTAATATTTAGGTATAGGCCTATTTATTATAAGTAGGTAAGAATCTCTTAAGTATACTATATATATTCCTTTTATAAACTACCTATATAAATTAAAATATTATTAAGATAAGTAGTAGTATAAACCCCTAATATATTACTTAAGGCCCTATTAATATAGTGTTAAAACGTTATAAGGGCGCTAGCTAGCCTAAATAGGTATATTAGCTACTTAAATAAGCTAAACTATATATAGAAAGCTGTTAAGTATTTATCTCCCTTAGTAATATATAGGTAATAGAAAGCAGTATAAATATTTAGCTTTATAAACTAATAGGCTCCTACTAAGAATTATAGAGTCTCCTTAATAAGTAGTAAGGGGTACTAATCCTAGTTTATAATTTTATTAAGAGCTTTATAGTTAATATAAAACTACTACCCTTCTCCTACCTTTTTAACTAATAAAATAGGTATTACTACTAATAAGAATAAGGCCTAAATCTATCCCTTATTTATTAGGTTTATAATCTACTTTTAAATTTCTAAAAGCTAATTATATAATATATTATATAAAGGCGCCTAAGGGAGGTCTAATATACTACTATTTAGGTTATAATATAAATAAATATAGTAGTCTACTAAGCCTTTATATAAAGGTAAAGCACTAGCGTTTTTACGCTAAAATAAGTCCTTAAAGTTAGCTAGTTTAGCAGAGAGGTATAATAGGTTATTGTCCTTTTTAGAAGCTAAGGCGTCTATAGTAGAGGTAAGAATAGTATTAATCTCCTATAGACTTATTACTATAACGCTAGTTATATTACTAAACTTTAAGGTATAATAAGTAAGGCTAGCGTATATAAATCCTATAACTATAATTATAAAGTAGGTTATTTTATATATATTAGTAGTATAGATTTATAGATTGCCCTAAAAGTAGACTATAAGGAGGCGCTTTATTATATAAAGAGTAATATTATTATAGGTTATTTATAAAGCTCTAAGTATATAATTATAGAAAAGCTTAGAGATTATATAAGCTACTATAAGGAAAGACTAACTATTAAGGTTAGCTATAAAGTAGATAAGGTATATAATATATAAACGCTAAAAGGAGCTAGTATGCCCTTAATAAGTTACTTTTATAGTAGTAGTTAGGACCTATAAATAGGCTAAGATAATATATTTTAAGCTAAAGCTTTAAACTATTTTCTTACTTATAGTAGTATAACTATTATAACTACTATTTACCTAAGTAGTAATAAACTTTAAACTATCATAAAGGAGAGAAAGGAGAAATAAAGATTTTTTTATTTAATTTTTAATTTCTTTATAAATATTTATATTATTACTTAAGAGAGAGTAATATAAGCTATAGCTACTATTTATTATTCTATTACTAAGACTTATATAATAAAACTATCTTTTTCTAAGCTAAAATTATTATAATTATTACTTATATTCTTACTAAAAGTTACTATTATATATACTTTTATCCCTTTAATAGGTAGGTAGGCTAAACGCTAAAAGCATCCTTTAATATAATAGTTATTGCTACTATACTATAAATACTACTATATTACCTTACGCTATTATATAACCTTTTTAAAAACCTAAGTAGCTTAAACTTTATTAGTAAAGGCTACTATCTTAAGACCCTTTATACCCTTTCTAAAAGATAGCTAGTTTCTATTAAGGCCTAAGAAGCATATAGTATTAACCCCTATTATAGCTATATTACTATTATTATCCTTAGTTATAGCTACTAAGGTATAATACTAAGTATAAATATACTTCTTAATGTAATAGGAGTTAATATTAAGAGTAACACTATTATAGTAATTAATCACTGCCTTATAATCTAAGTAGGGAATATTATAGCCTATATAGTAATTATATATACTTTTATTAAGGGTAGTATAAAGCTTAGCTAGCTAAATAGTATTATCCTAGCTAATACCTTTTATTAGGGCTAACTTCTACTTAAAGTAAATAAAGAAATTAGAGAAGCGCTTATTTAGCTATTATTCTAATTAGTTAAGCTTAGTAACTACTTATTCTGCCTTATAAGGGTTTAAGAATATATTATTAAGATAACTAAGGAAGTGCTTTAAGTTATATATATAATTATAACCTAATTTAAAGAAGGGTGTAATATAGGCTTAAACCTTAGGCCTAAGGGATTAGTAAATAAAGTACTACTTATTATAGTTAAAGCTAATAAAATTGCTATTAGCTTCTAACTTATAGGTAATAAGGGCTTTTTAAGCCTAAAAAGAGGCCCTATTACTATTATATAAGGCTCTTATAGGGAGAGGCTTTTACTTTAGTTAGTCCTATTACTAAATAACTAAGGCTGCTATAAATATATCTTAAATTACATTAGGCTTTGTAGAATTTACTAGGGTAGCTATATAGCTTAATTTAAAGAGCTAGGCTATAAGCTATGCAACCCTATTATAGAGAAAGGCTACCTTTTATAAGTTACTAGGATAGAATATTATCTTATTCTATATATCTATTATATATTGCTAAGTTATTGCTATTTATAATATTAATAGTTAATAATTATTATAGACTAGCCTAAATAGCAACTATAATTTAGTGTTAATAAAGTTATTATTAACTATAAGGAGGAAAGGAAGGCTCCTATTTATATCCTTTATATATACGTCTTATATACTTATATAGGAGTAGGGCTTGCCCTTAGGGTCTTAGGCAGGTCCTATCTGGCTCTAATAAGGATCCGAGCCACCAGCTCAAATCCATCACAAATACTATTATAGTATAAGTGTAAAGCAGATACTAAAGGCAATAATAAGTATATAAAAGGGCTCTATTACTAATAAGCTTAATTTATATAGAATTAGTAGCTATTATATATACCTTTAGGACCCTTAACCCTTACTACTAAGTTAAACTATAACTAAATCTATAATTAGTAGAAATATTGTAATTATAGTAATATAAGTTACCTTTGCTATAACTATAATTAACTAATAAAGAACCCTTTAAGCTATTTAAAAAATACTAATTAATAAAAATAGCTACCCTTACTTTTACTAAGTTTTAATTCCTTATTAAGTAATAATTCTATACCTTTATTATAACTTAAGGCTAAATTACTACCTATACTTTTATAAATCTTAACACTTACTTTAATATAAATATTATTAATATAGAATTTATAAGGTAATAAGGATTTTATAAAAGCAATATTAAACCCTCTAAAATCTAAGTAATTAGTGCGCTAACTATACTTAAATATAGCGTTTATTAAGTGCCTATAAGTATTACTAACTTATAAGGGTGCTAAAGGGATTTAACTCTATTATATATTACTATTAATAGAAACCTAAGAATATAAGGAAGCCCTTTATTAATTAAAATATATACCTTATCTAAAAAATATATATATTTATTAATATAAACTTAATAATAGTAGTTTAAGATTATATACACTAACTTTTTACTTATATCTCTCTACTATTTCTTTAAAAAGTATTATAATAAGGCTATTATATATACTATTTAAAGTATTTAAGATAATAGATTTATAGAACTAAAAGATAAAGTATAGGTATATAATAACTAAACCTTAAGTAATATATTTTTAGAACTTTATATATTCTTAAATATTTTTAGCTTAAAAAAGGTAAGCGTATTACTATTTAAAAAAAATACTAACTATATTATTATTATTAAATTACACTAGATAGCTCTAGGAGCTACTTTTTAGTACCTCTGCTTATTTTACTATATAGGAAAAATCCTAGAGTAAGGAGGAAAACCTATATACTACTATATATTTATTTATAATTAAGGCTTTAAGGTAGGGCTTTAGTGGTTTTAGTATGTAAAATATAATATATTACTAGCTAAGTTAGCAGCTATAGTTACTAAAAGGGCTAAGGAAAAGTTAATATAGTAGGTATATATAATTTACGTACTAAAAATATATAATCTAAATATATATTAAGGATATTTAGGTGTAGTTTAGTCTAAAGCTAATAGGAGTCTATATTAGTTACTTATTTAACACTTTTAGGATATATTATATAATAGTTTTATATTAAGTAATGCATTATTAAACTTACTTAATTAAAAATATAGTTACTAATTTAGTATATAGTTATTAATTTAATATAAATAAACTAAGGGTTTAAGCTAGGTTTAGGGTAGGAGTTTATTAGTACTACTATACTTTTATATTTTTACTCTTTAATTTCTTAATTAAAACTAGCTTATTAGTAAGTAATTTAAGGGGTTAAGTTTTTTTCTATAAGTAAGGCCCCCCCTCTTAAGTTTAAAGACCTTTTTTTTCTCTTTTTTTTTATAGTAAGAGCTTAAATTAATAAGTACTCTTCCCTTTTTCCTTTAGTTTTTAATATAAGCTTAGTTTAAGTCTTTAGTTTTACTAATAATTTTAAGGGAAGACTATACCTTAATAAACTAATTATAGCTTAATAAGTTATTCTAAGGTTTAGCTTAGTTTTAGTACTAACCCCTTTAAGGCTTTTAATAGTAATAGCCTTATAATTCTTATATTATATAGATAAAAAATCTAAGAAAAAGTTGCTATAATTAGAAAAGTAAGCCCCCTTTTAGGTTCTTTTTAGGTTTACTATAATTACTAACTATTTAAGTATTAATAGTTCCTATTTTAAGTACTATATAATAAAGCGTTTTTATAATAAGGTAAGTTATTTTAGTTTACTTTAGGTTTAATATAGTTTTTAATTAAAGCAGCCCTTATTTATATATATCTCCTATTAAGTAAAGGTAT
The DNA here is from genome assembly GCA_018360135.1 of Claviceps sorghi. NCBI lineage: Eukaryota > Fungi > Ascomycota > Sordariomycetes > Hypocreales > Clavicipitaceae > Claviceps > Claviceps sorghi. The sequence continues at coordinate 46,685 of SRPV01000025.1, read as the reverse complement.
AGGCTTTTTTTAACTTTTAAGTAATCTATAATAATAAGAATAAGAATAATTTAAAGTTCCTATTTAATATAAGTTTAGCTTAGTTTTATATCTACCTCTACCTAGCTAATATAATATAGTTTAAAGTGTATTAAAAGGTTTAGGGGACTACTTAGCGCTTAGTTAATGCTAAGCTAAGCTTAACTTAGTCCTTTACTACTATTAAAGTAGTCTTTAAAGGCTTTAAGTAAAATATATTAAGCTATATAGAATATTTAGCTATAGCTATAAAGTAAACTAATACTTTATTAGTAATAATAGCTATAGTAGCTATAAAGAGGGCTTTAGCTAGGAATAGTAAGGGGATAAGGAAGGGGATAAGAAATAAAGGTAGGATAAGTAAAAAGAGGGGGGGTTTAAAAGGAAGGGAGAGGGCTTTTTAAAGCTATAGTAGGGCTTAAGAGTGCCCTTAAGGCTGCCCTTAAGGCTCTTAAGGTGTCTTTAGTAGCTATTTTCCTCTTTACTTTATAGTTTTTATAAATAAATAAATTAAGTAGCTATAGCTTAGTATTAGTATAGCCTCTTTTACTACCCTCCTATACTTATTTATAATTATTAATCTCTATATAATAAGTTATATAGGCTTTATCCTACTTACGCCCCCCTTATCCCTTTATTAGTTTTATTATAGGCCTTATCTTTTTTTATATAGTTAATCTTCTATCTCTTTTAAAGTATAAGGGCTAAGTAGTATTAAAAAAGTTAGCTAATATTAAGTATTTATTAAGTAAGGTATCTTATTAATTTAGGTAAGTTAAGAGCTATATAAATATTCCTTTAGTTTTATATTAATCTTATATTAGCGCTTATTAGTTAGAGGTAGTTATATTTTAAGCACTATATAATTAAATATTAATAGTCTTTCTTTTTACTTTAATAGTAGTATATTAGTAATTCTACCTTAAGAATATAGTAGTTATAAAAAAAGTAATTAAAGCTAATCTTTTTTATATATATTTAAATAAAGGCTATTAATTTAAACTTAGTAAGGTAGTAGTAAAGGTAAATAATTTTTACCTTAAAATAAAAGTTAAAGTCCTATTTAGCTATATATTAATCTTAATATAAATTATAGATAAAGGCTTTAATTCTATCCTTATACTACTTATCTTTCTATTCTTTTTTTAATTTTTAGCTTAAGCTTAAAGCTTTAGAATTAAAGGGAGGGTAGTTTAAGAATAGCTTATAGTTTATAACCTATATTTACCTTTAATAGGTTGCTTAATAGTAGAGGTATACTATAACTATAGTATATATAATATAAATCCTTATTACTATATTATTTATTTTAATATATTTATAGTATTATTAAACTTAATAATTAAGGTAAAGGTTAAGAGGTAGTACTACTATCTTAGTCTTAAGTAAGGTTTATAGTATTGCTTTATAAGCGCTTAATACTATCTTAAGGTATTTAGTTTATTTTATAATAAATGCTTTTATAATTTCTTTAGCTACTTTACTTTATTTAGTAAGGGTGTAGTATATACTTATACTATATATAATAAGGCTTTATATAACCTATATATATAGGAGTCTTAATTCCTATAGTAGGTACCTTTATATAGATACTATAAGTGTAGTAAGGGCTAGCTATTAGTATATAAGCTTTTTTATAAGTTATTTTTAATATACCTTTTATTATAGCTTATAGTATACCTAGACTTTTAAAAAGTATATAGCTTATATTAGCTAAATTATAGTATTATTAAGCTAAACCTATATTATATTTAGTTATTTTTTTTTAGTAAAATAAATAAGTTTACTTTTTTAAAAATAGAATTAAAGGCTAGATTTTTAAGACTATTCTTAATAAACCTTTTAAGCAGTTTTAAGGCGTTTTTATATCTCTTTTATTATATATTTATATACTAGAATATTTATATTATTTAAGAATTTAAAAATTAAAATAAAGTAAACTATTTTAAGTTTTTTATATAAGGGTATAATATATAGTAGAAATAGTATTAGGGATATAAAGGACCCTTATAGGACCCCTATAGGTATAGATTAAGTAGTAGCTATTTTACTCTTAAATATTAGGTAGGCTTCTTATTTATTAATAAAGGCTTAGGCTTACTATACTATTTATATAAGTAGTTTAGTAGTAAGTATTATATATATTAGTTATTTATAGTAAACTATATTAAAGGCTATAAAGATATTTAGTTAAAAAAGTAATATAGTTTTGCTATAATACTATACTATTTTTATAGCTTTTATTAAAATATTAAGGGCTATCTTAGTAAAGTAGTTTACTTTATTACTTATTTAAAGATTAAATAAGGCGCCTCCCTTCTTAAATATATAGATAATTTATATTACTATTACTACTTTAAGGATTTTACTTATTATACTTAAGAGAGAAATAAGGCGCTATACTTTTATATATTATATTTTTAAGGGGGTCTTCTTAAGCTTATATAAAATAACTACCTTAGCTTTTTAGAATAGTTCTAAGTAGTATTTAGCTTAATAATATATATTAAAAAGGGTAGCTAAAGCGTAAGCTAAAGGTTTACTATATACCTTTAAAAACCCTACTAAAAGCTTATTAAGTTTAAGCGCTTTTTAGTTTAAAAGCTATTTAAGAATATTATAGATTTTATTTATTATAAATTTATCCTTATTAAGAAACACTATAAAGTTAAGGTAAGTGCTAAGGTTATTTAAAAGGTTATTTATTTTTATTATAAATATTAGAAAGAATTAATTAAAAAAAGCTTTAGCCTTACTTTAGTAGGTATATTATAATATTTAGAATTTACTTATACTTTAGTATAAAGGTAGAACCTATTAAGTTTTTAGTAAGAGCCTACTTTTTAGTTTAGCTTATTATTTAAGCTTTTAAAGGCTTCCTTTATTTACTATTACCTTTACTACTACCCTTTACTAAAAGCTGCGTTACTTATTATATATAATATAGTCTTAGCGCGCTACTATCTTAAATATAGCCTCCTAATTTGCTAGGGTATATTATTAGTACTATTATTTTTAAGCTTTATAGGTATTTTAAACTATCTCTTTTATCTTAAGGTTTTACTATAGTTATATATAAGGACTAATATAAGGCCCTTTTAGTATTATAGTTATAGTAATAATATTAAGTTTTACTATAAGCTATTTTATAAATATATTTATATAGCTTATATATACTAAGGAGAATAAGAAGTTATTAAGGTAAAGCTAATATACTACCTAAGTAAATATAAGGTCTTTATTTATATAGTACTATTTAAATTAGTATTTTATAAGTAAAGAGTTAGTATTTTTAGTATTAATATAAATTAGCTATAGTATATAGTTAGAATTAATAAAATTACACCCTTTTAAAAACTATAATACTATATTTATAAATATTTATATATAATTAATAGTACTATCCCTTTTACCTTAAGTTCTTTATATTATTTTCCTTTAAAGTATAGTAAATTTAAGCTACTATTACTTTATAACTATAAGTAGTATTTTACTTTTTAGTAATATATATTTATAGTAGTTTTATAATAAATAGTATTAGTTAAAGTCCCTAATAAAAATACTATAAGGCTATATAAGCTTTTTTAAGAGTATATAAAAAGGGGATATTTAGTTTTATTTATAGTTAAGGGAGTAGATTAAATATATATTAGTATTTTATAATATAATTATATACTAGTTAGTGCTTACCTATATTATTTATAATCTAAGACTATAGTAATAGTAAATATATATAGCTATATAATTGCTTTAAGCTATTAATTAGTAAAGTTTAAAACTTAGGTTAAAAGGTAGTTTATTACTCTTACTAAGTTTTTAAAGTATAATTATATTAGTTTTAGGCTAAGCTTTAAGAGCTATATAAACTAAGTAGGTTTTCTTTTATATATTTTAGTATATAACTTATATAGTTATATTTATTAATTAAAGAGAGTGTTAGTTTCTATTAATAATATCTTTACTATAAAACTGCTATAGTTTTATAAAAAAGCCTTAATAGCTCCTTTTAAGTAAAGGAGGGGTAGTATAATTATAAAGTCCTTATTAGTTATTATTAAGTAGCTATCTTATAAATAGCTAATATATTTTTATAGTAATACTTTATAAAAAAGTATAAAGCTAATTAATCTTTTTTTATCTTTTATTACTTTAGTTTATTCTTTAGTTTTTAATTTAGCTAAGATAGTAAAGGTATTAAGTTAGTTTAAGTATATAGTATAAGCCTTAGCTTATTACTTATTAGCAGTTTTATAGCTCTTTAACTATACTAAGTAAGGACTTAAGTAGTTTATATAGTATTTCTATACTACTCTTATAAGGGCTAAGTAGTTACTTTTATTATTATATTAGGCAGCTATATAGTAGCTATAGTATAAGGCTAATATATAATATACTACTATATAGCTATATTTAAAGTATTAATAGTATTAGTAAGGGTAAAGGGCTTTATTATAAGGTTTAGCTTTAAATATTTCTACTTTATATATAATTTCACTATAGTATAGTTTATTAGCTATATTAATGTTATTAATACCTATAATTAAGGGTATTTATATAAAGGTTTTATATAGTTTTTATGCTACTACCCTTATAATTATATATTTATTAGTATTAGCTAAGTTACTTATAATAGTTTCCTTTATAGTATTTTAAGTATAGTAAATAAGGAAGCCTTTAATAATAATATTAAATACTTAATAGTTTAGTATTACCTTTAGCCTAAATATAGTTTAAACCTAAGTAATATCTTTTATATAAGCTTTAGTTATTTTCTTAAAGGTAACTATTATATCTTTACTATAAAGGTAGTATACTATTACTATAGTATTCTTACTTATAGCTTTATTAATAGTATTAATAATCTCTTTTAAGCTATAGCTTTTAGCTATATTACTAATACCTTATTCTTTTATAATAGTTTTATAGTAAATATAAAGAAAGACTATTATAAAAGTAAGAGGTTAAGCTACTATAATAAAAGAGTAAATAGATAAGCTATTAGCTATAACTCTTACTTATAATATTTCTATTATAGTTTTAAGTTAAAGTACTTTTTTAATTACTTTTTTAACTATTACTTTAAAAGTAAAGGTTATTATTAAATCTTTAGGTATTAAATAGGAGTAAGTTATAGCCTTTTATTAGGCTTATATAGTCTTTATATTAATAATATATAAAATAATATTTTAAAGCCTTTTTAGTAAAAAAAATAGCACTAACTTAGTATTCTTATTGTATTTTAGTTATAAATATATTAATACTTAGTCTTATATTATATTAAACTTAGAATTAATTTAGTTACTAAATATAATTCTACTTAAATTAGTAAGGGGGTTATAGTAACTTTAAAAGAGGCTATAATTCCTACTATTTATAATAATATTTATTATATTACTTACTACTTCTATACTTTAAGCTTAATACACTATTAAGGAGAGAGGTAAATAAGTAAGGTAAATCTTTTTATTAACTTTTTAAGCGGATTAAAGTTAATTCTGTAGCGCTATTATAGTGCGGGCGAATTCGCAAAAGTTTTTTTTTCTTTTAAATACTAACTATATAATTAATCTATAACCTAATACTACCTCTTTTTATAGCCTTATCTACCCCTTATCTTAATATAAGCTTATAATCTTAAGGGAATACCTTAAAAAAAACTTAATAAATAGCTATATATAACTATTAAAGAGCTTAGCTAAAGTACCTATTTTATTTATATTAAAAAAGGATAGTATCTTATAGCTATATATAAACTACTAAGGTATTAATAAGATTATACTAAAGAATTACTATACTTTACTTTTAATAGTAAAAATATTAAACTAATACTAAAAGATATAGTTTTTTATAAAAATTAATATTAAGAATATATATTATTATATTTAAATTAAGAAAGGGAATAAGTAGAAAATAGCGTTTTATACTTAATATAATTACTATAAGTACTTTATTATACCCTTTAGACTAACTAATGCCTTAGCTATATTCTAAAACTATATCTATTAAGTATTATAAGGGCTAGTTAATATAATTTATATAGTGTATTTAAATAATATCCTTATCTTTTTAAAAACCTAAAAAAAGTATACTAACTATATTAAATAAGTTTTAAAAAGGATAAAAAGTGCTAAGCTATATATAAAGCCTTTTAAATATACCTTTTACTAAGACTTTATAAAATTTCTAGGGTTTATTTTATTAGTTAATAGCATTTTAATAAACTAAAAGTAAATAAAGATAATTTAAAAGTAGAAAAAGCTTAAGATCTTTTATAATATTTAAGTCTTTCTTAAATTCTATAACTTTTACTAATAATTTATATACTAATACTTTACTATTATAATACCCTTTAATATATTAATAAAAGGAAGCTAAAGAGGTATTTAAATAAGGAAATTTATATTTAAAGAAAGTAAATAACTAATATTTAACTAATTAAAGACTACCTTTTAATAGGTACTATTACTATAATACTATAATCTATTAAGCCTAATTTATATTAAGACTAATATATTTATATTTACTATAGTAAGTATTATTTCTTAGCTAATTAATAAGGGGTAATATTATTTTATTATATTTTAGTTCTAAAAGTTTACTAATATAAAATATAACTATAATATAGCTAAGTTTACTAATATAAAATATAACTATAATATAGCTAACTAAGAGTTATTTACTATAATTAAGTTATTTAAATATTAGTAATACTATATTAAAGGTATAGTAATATTAGTAAAGGTCCTTTTAAACTATTATAATTTATAAATATTTATAAGGTAAAGTAAGCTAAATAGTTGGTAAATAAAATAGTATATATTCCTTAGCTTATTTAACTTTATAATTAAATATAGGGTAAAAAAGAGCAACTCTATTAATATACTATTAAAATAGCTTAATTATAAGAGTAAAAAGCTAATAAACTAAAAGATACTACTAAAGTTATAAAAGAGGCTAATACTAAAAGATATAGCTAAAACTATACTTAAATATACTAAAGAGCGTAGTAAAATGCCTTTAAGAATAAAATTAGTTTTAGCTAAAAGGAAAGGTTTAATAAGGCTAAACTTTATTACTTAAAGGGCTAAAGTTACTACTAAAATACTAGCTAAATAAGGGTTAAAACTTAGTAATTTTAAGGATAAAGTTACTTAGGTTTAATATATTAAAGCTAAGGAGGTTTAAGAGTTTATTAAGTTTTTTAATTCTTATTTAGTAAATATTTATAAGCCTTTTATTAAAATACTTTTAAAAGCCTAAGAGTAGGACTTAAACTTATAAAAAATAGTTAAAGGTAAGTTTATAGTAATTTTAAGGGGAAAGGTAAGGATATAGTAATATAATATAAGTAGTTTTTTATTATATAAAGAATAGGTAGTTATTCTATAAGAGCTTATTTTATAATAAAAGCTTCTATAGCTATACTATAATAATTTATTAGCTAATTATTTTAGAATTAATAGAATTATAAAGCTTTTAAAAAGATTATACTATTAGCTAGTAATAAAGTAAGTAGTAGTAAATTATATATTTAGTTATAGTATATACTAAAGAGTTATTATATAAAGGTATTATCTATATAGCTAGCTAGAATTATTACTAATTCCTAAGTAATTATAGGTAAAAGTGTTAATAGACTTTATAATTAAATTACTAAAAGCGTTAAGTAAGAACAGCTATACTAATATAATATTAGTAATTATAGACTAATATATTAAGTACACTATCTTTTTACTAGTTATTATAAATATTAATATAATAAAACTTATAGAAATTTTCTACTATAAAATAAAATTATAATTTAATACTATAAAGAGCGTAATATTAAACTAAAGTAGTATATTTATTAGTGCCTTTTAAAGTAATCTATATTATTACTTATAGATAAAAAGGAGGCTTTTAATAGTATTTTACTTATAAACTAATAGCTAAATAAAATATACTAACTAAATATTAAAATATTATCTATAATATTTTATAGGCAAAAACTAAGTAATATAGCCTTTACTACTACTATAAATATAATTTGCCTATAATAATGCTATAAACTAAATAATAAAGCTAGTACTAAATTATATACTATTTAAATATTACTTAAAGTTTTACTTAAGTATTAAGAATAATATACTAAAAAAAGGTGTTTTAAAGGCAGAGATATATATAAAAAAACTATATAAAGTTTAGAATAAATTAGTAAAAATATAGTAAAGGGTTATAAAAGTATAAGTAAATTATTATAATAAAGGATACTAATAAATAATATTTTAAAAGAGAGATATAGTACTATTATTTATAAAGAATATTAAGGTAAAGTAAATAAAAAGGAAGCTAAACTTTAGGTATTTAAAACTATTTTAAATATTATATACTATTAATAAATAAGTATATTAGCTAAAACTACTAAAAAAGTACTAAAGGCTATATAATATATTTTATATCTACTTATTAAAACTATAGAAAGACTACTAAAATAGTAATAATAAGCTAGTAATCCTTAACTTAAAAGAGAAGGAAGAGAATAAATATAAAGTAAAAGAAATATAAAATAAAAAGATAATTAATAAAAAAACCTACTACTTAATAAAATAAAAGAGTTAGCTTAGTAAATATAACTAATAAACTATAAAGGAAGATATATATACACCTTAGCTTATATTAATATATAAGAAAAAGAAAATAAAGATTAAGCAATATTATAGTAAAATATAAGTAAAAAGTTAATAAACTATTTTTTTCTATATATTAAAAAAAAAAATAATAACTATAAAACTATACTATAATATAGGCATTTTAATAAGGAATAAGTCCTATATATTAGTAAGTAAGGGATCTAAAGCAGTGCTATTAGGTATAAACACTATATAGTTAGCCTTTAACTTAATTACTACTACAGCCCCTTAATATATTTATATAATTATTATAGCTTAAACTATATACCCTACCTTACTAAAGTAAAGGTAAAGAATTTAGATTAATTACTAAGCCTTATACTACTTTTATTAATTCTTTTAAGAAACTATAAGTAAAAGAGTATTAAAAATAGGGTAATATACTTATAAAATTCTATAGAGAGGGGGGGAAATATACTACCTATATTTATTAATAAGCTATAGTATAGCTTTTAAAAGTAATTTTAATAGCTTAAAAATATTAATATAGAACTAAAGAGAAGGGAGTAAGATATATATATATAAATAGCCTTCTTAGTATTAGTAAAACTATATACTAACCTATAGGCCTAATTTATATAATTAAAATTATATAAAAGAATAAGGGAAAGCTTATTAAGCGCTTACTAAGTCTTTTTTATAAAAAGATAATAGCTTATACTACTATTTTCTTTATTATTATTATTATTATCTTTATTATTATTATTTAAAGCTTACTACTTAGTTATAAACGCTTTAAGCTAGTTATATATCTATAGAAGATCCTTTTAATCTCTTTATATTATAATAAGCACCTATTAAAATATAAGTAAAAAGCTATAAAAGTAATAATAATTACTTATATTTAAATAAGTATTATTTTGTTTATTATATTATATATAATAGCTAAATATCTAGAGTTTTTTATAAATAATTAGTAAGAGATAAAAGGTATAGTTAAGTAGTACTAAAGTAGGAGTAAAAGAGGGGCTTTTTATAAAATCCTTATATTTTATATATATATAATATAGATATATATAAGTTTAAAGATAAATAATATATATTAATATATTAATGATTTATTAATAAAAAACTAGCGCATTATAATAATATTATTAAAAATATATATATAGAAATATAAAAGAGTAAAGGAAATAAAGAAGTAAATATAGTAAAAAGAAGGAGGATATATAGTAGCTTAAGTATAACTAGTAATTTAGGATTATTTATTTTTCTTTCTTTTATTATAGTTAAATTAAAGTGTAAATAGCTAGGGACTTACTAAGGATTATATAGGGAAGTAGGGGTGACACTAAACCTACTATAGTAGTTAAAGCGCTATAATAATAATAATATAAGTAGGATATATATAATAGAATAATAATAAGTAATACACTAGCCGCTAAGGACGTTAGCTTAGGAGGGGGGGTAATTATAAAGTGTGTATACCTTATAGAATACGCCGCCTAGGCGCCCACACTTAGTCACCTATTTAGTATATAAAAACCCTAGATATATATATAAGAAGACTTAGAAAAGGTAAGCTTTAGTTAATATACTAAATGCTATATCGCCTTTGCCTAGCTACTAATTTGCCACCTAACAAATATATATATAGGCTATATAGCCCTATATTTAAAGATTTTTAATAGATACCTTATTAATTAGATTAATCTTATTAAATAATACTTATTATAGCGATTTTCTGCTATTAGTGCTATTTATAGGTAATAGATTAGTTATTATAGTAGCATACTTTATAGTATATAGCTAAAGAATATTAGGAAGCTTAGCACTAATTATAGAAGTATAAACTATATTTATAAGGGTTCTCTTAGCTCTTTTAATAATACCTTAATAAGCTAAAATATAGGGAGTGCTAGTGTAAAAAATAATGCCTTTTTTATAGTAGTAATTAGTAAATTTCTTACTAAAGAATTTTATAGTATTATTTATATAGAAGCACTTTATAGTAAAGCTGCTACTTACGTTTTTTATAGTATTTTGCTAGGCTTTAATAGCCTTTTAAGAAGATTTATAACTAATAGTTAGAATTACTTAGTAAAACTAAGTATATATATTAATTATATATAAAGTGTAGTTCTTACTACTAAAGCCTTTAGGTTTATAAATACTATAGTCTTAAAAAACCTTACTTAGAAAGGAATAAGTATTAGTTTAAGGCTTATAATATATAATTTAGTTTGCTTTAGTAAGATAGTAAGCTTTATAATAGAAATTACTTAAAGAGATAGGATTAATTAATATACCCGCTTCTTTATATATATATAGTATTTAGTCTTTCCTAGTGTGCCTAAGTCTCTTATATAAAAGACTATATTTAACATTCTTTATAATAGCTTTAGTTAGTAATGCTATAAAATTAAAGTAAGGCTCCTTATTATATAGCTTAAGCACTATAATATTAGAGGCTTATTAAAAAGAAGCTATAAGTTAGCTTAAAGACTTTATAATTAGTTAGTCTATAGACCTATTTATAATAATACTAGCTTTATAAAGGAGACTAAGAGAAATTATATTAACTTCTGCTTTTAAGGTAAGCTATATATTTAGTAGCTTTAGGTAACCTTCTTTAATAGGTAGCTTAACTATTTTAATACCTTTAATAGTAAAAGGCTAACTATTACTTATAGTTATTAGTTTAACTTTAATATTAGTATTTAAATATATAAACCACTTTATAGAATTAAATATATAGTTACTATAACTTATATCTAAGATATAGTCCTTTCTTATAAGGTGTATAAGGCTTATTACTGCTATATATATATTATTAGCGTTTATAGTTATACTACTAAAGGTATTTCTAACCTTTATAATATTTATAAATATAGTACTTTTTATTAGCTTATTTTTTTTCTTTATAAAAGCAGCTTTCTTAGCTTTTAAATAAGCTTTTACCTTTAGTATTAGGAGTTCTAAATAAAGCTTTTAATACTTCTCTTTTAAATACTTAGGCTTTTTAGGTAAAATATAGTATTTACACTTTAGAGTTAAGCCCTTCTTCTTATTAAAAGGTTAAGTTATTATTATAAAGCTAGCTTTTTGTTCTTTTATTAGCTTATTTAACTTATATATAAGATATTTTAGTATCTTAGCCTTATTAAGGCCTTAAGAACTATAGCCTTAGATTTTCTATATATTATAAATATTAGGTATAGCGCCTTTTATAGCGCAAAGCGTTTAAGCAACCTATATAATATTTAGCAATTTTATAATATTATTAATTTTTTACTAAAGATTTTAGTAATAGTTTAGCTAAGCTTATATTATTGTAAATTCTAACCTTTTAAACTAAAAAAAGCTATTAAGTAACTTAACAACTGTAATATTAGCTTAAAAGCTGTAATTATTATAAATAAGCTATATTAGGTTTATTATATAGCCTTTATAATTCTATTCTACTTAAAGGATATTTTTTTAAACTTTAAATAATAAAGTCTGCTATATTAAATATATTAAAAAGGTATACTTTTAATTAATAGCCTTAAACTATAGAATTATATTATTATAAGTGCCTATAAGTCTAAGAATATAAATATATATTTTTATAAAGATTTCCTATTTGTTATAATTTTTAGAACCTTTAAGTAGTATAATTTATAAAACCTTTAGGATTATATTCTTAAGGTTAGTAAAAAAGTTTATATCTTAACTCTAATAAGCCCTAGGGTGTAAAGCTATAGTATAGTTAGCTATAATAGCCTTAATTAATAAGAAATATAGTTAAATGTATTATAAAGCTTAATATTTAATACATTAATAACCCTAAGTTAAAGACTTTTATAAGCATTAGTTTAGTTAAATAATATAAGTGTAGGAAGTGTGCCTTTAGTTAAATTACTATATAGCCTATACTTATATAAAGTATATAAAGTTATAAATAAGTAGGTTTTAAATAAGTAACTTCTTTAACCTTAATAAATAAGGAGAAAAGTTTATAAAGTTCTACTTAGTTATACCTTAGCTTAGTTAGTAGGTATTACTTTACTTTATAATTACTATACCTAATAATCTATAATTGCCTCTTTAGTTAAATTAGTAACTAAATAGTTTTAAACTTTAGAATATTAAGATTTAGCTAATAATAGAGATAGTTATAATAAAGGCCCTTTTTTTTATAAGGCTTTATAATAAAGTCTTACAATATTATTATATATAGTATTAATAAGCTATACTAATAATTAATAATTCTACGCCTAATTATAAAGGTTATATATTTAAATTTGCTTAAATAAATCGTTTTTTATAAAAAGTTAGCTTATAGCTAATTAATAAAGACTTAAAAGTCTTAATTAATAAGGACTTAAGAGTTCTAAAAAAGAGCCTTTAAAGGGCTTAAGGAGTGTAGTAATACTATAATATAATAACTTAAAGTTATAAATACTATAAATTTTATAGAAAGTTAATTAAATATATATATACTATATAATAAAATGTAACACTTAACTAAAGAAATTAATAAATATAATATTAAAAGAAGTAGAAATATAGAGGGCTTATAACCTATAAAATAATAGTATATAAAGCTATATAAAGACTATTTAAGAGGAAATGCTAGCTATATATAAAATATATGTGATAGGCATCTTAGGCTAGATGCCTAAGATATAAGGCTATATACTAGGGCATCGCGGACTAAGGGTTCCGGCTAAGGTGGGACCGAGGAATTCCGTGATGTTCAACAAATGCCTAGACACGGAAGGGATCAACAGGAATTTGCAAAAACGGATCCGCTTGATGCCGGGAAGGCTACACCTAGGTATCCCCCGCTTTTCTTCCATATACAATGCAATCCTTGTTTAATTTTACAACAGTAAATAGCTGGGGTAACCCTAAGCTTTTTACTCGTATTGTAATAAGTATAAGTGATAATATAAGAAAACTAAGAGAATCTCTTGTAAATATATAACTAACTTAAATTCTTTATAAGCGCTAGCTCTTTAACACGCTAGATTAATAATAACTCTAAATACATTATTCTATGTCCACAAATATACCCTTAAGATAGTAACTATGAGAAAGCACTTAAAACGTTATATTCTTACTTAAATAACTTAATAATAAAAAGTTATAGGTATACTAAAACAAAATTAGAAGGGAAATCAATAAGGTTTACTAAAGCTATAAGTGTTATATATAGTAATATAATATATACTAGTTAGCTATAGTTAGAAATAGGTTTAGAAGTATTTATATTATATATAAGTTAACTAAATTTTTATTCTATTAAGTAACTATTGATTAATAAGTAATTACTAGCTTAGTAACTAAATAAAGTTTTTCCTTAGCTAATAGAAAGTAAGAAAGCAGAGGTTCCAGATACAGCTAAGCATACACTGCAAAGGTAGGTTAGCGTACTATAGAATAAAAATAATAATAATAATAATACAAAAAATAAATACATTATGTATTATACCCTAATGCTTTAGCGATAACGCTTAACCCCACGGACTTGCCCTAACTTCAGCACCACTCTAGTCATGTCCAAAACACCACTGCTCGCGGACAGCCTAGAGGCTGTGCAGAAAGGAGGAATAGTCGTCTGCAACGACGTTGAAGATATTAAAAATGCTACTTTAAGCAAATCGCGGGCTGCCGTTTCGCAACATGCAATGGAGCGCCACTCCGAAGGCTGCATCATTGATAAAGAGACTCAAAAATTTCCTGAAGAATTCGGGTCTGTTGCGACAAATAACATTTCCGTCTCGCAAGGCAACTTGTTCCAAAATGAATACTTTAAAATACAGAGATCTACAATAGCTGGACTAGGAGCGATAGCTACCAAGAACCTCAAAGAAGGAGACGTTATTCTTCGTGAGAGACCTTTATTCACAGCAAACGCCAATAGCGTCTTCAAAGTCTATGAAAAACTGACAGTCCACGACAAGGATGTGGCGATGAAACTCTATGCCAATCCACTGCTGAAACCTGGGACGCCATGGATACAAGCAATATGGAAAACAAATTGGTGAGTCAGCTAGGAGTTTTCGGTCCATATTAGTCGAGGCCCTTGGTGGTCCGACTCTATTGCGAAGAAGCCCTCCCGCCCTTAACCCTGCGACGTAAAATGCGATGAAGAAAAAGAAAGAAAAAAACAAAAAAGACAGTGCAATCAAATTCTCACGCTTGTTAGCTTTGCGGTCACAGAATCAGTTGCAGGCTTATTTCCGGTGGCGTCTCGGTTTAACCATGCATGCCACCCGTCTCAGAATATTGATTACATATTCGATCAGGACAGTGGGCTCCTATTGTTGTCGGTTCGAGCGAAGCACATTGCGGCGGGTGAAGAATTGAAGATATCTTATGGAACCGATCGAACACCTGAGGACTTGTATCATCTTTATGGGTTTATATGTCAGTGTGGAACGTGTAGTGGCATAAGTGAGGACCATCCCACCATAGTTGCATCACACTGGTGATGTTTTGCTTTGTTTCTTCCTGCGGCTGCGAGACGCTACTTAGGGTGTAATCTATAAACCGTGATAAACTTTAAACACGTATAAAGTTGTTAAAGTAGGATAATTAAGCTTAATTTTTTAAAAACATTCTATTTAAATTTAAGGATTTTGAAAGGTGTGCACACCTCCTAAGGCGACTAAAGTATACAGCGCTTAAGTGCCTAAACTTAGTTACCTATTTAATATATAAAAAGCCTTAAGATATATATAAGAAAGACTTTAGAGAAGTAAGCTTTAGTTAATATATTAGTGTTAGATAGCGAATCAGTAGCTAAGCAAAGGCAATATAGCATCTAGTGTATTAACTAAAGCTTACTTCTTTTAAGTCTTCTTATATATATATTAGGGCTTTTATATACTAAATAAGTGCCTAAGTATAGGCGCCTTAAGTGCTATATACTTTAGTTACCTTATAAGGTATATATACCTTATAATTACCTCCTCTCTTAAGCTAATATCTTTAGTAGCTAATATATTACTTATTATTACTCTATAATATATATTCTATATATTATATTACTATTATACTATAACTACTACTTTAGTTTACTATTATCCCTACCTTTTTATATACTTTATAGTTAATTTATAGCTATTTATAAAAAATAATATTAATAAGAAAATAAATAATATTAAATTACTTATTAATATTATATTATTATATAAACCTTATTTCTTTATTACTTTCTCTTTTCCTTTTCTTGACTCTTTCTATATCTCCTTCCCTTAAAGTTTTTTTAATAATATAGTTATAATATATTAGTTTTTTGCTAATAAATTATTAATATATTAATATATATTATTTTCTTACTGCTAAGTCGGACACTACCCAGCCCTGTTTCGGAAAGCAAAGGTAGTAGTGCTATAAAAACTAAGAAAGTCCCCTTAAGAGCTTTAATAAGCTAGCGCTTAGCAGTTAATATTACTTCTTAGTATTATAGGTAAGGTTTTAAAAGTAGTAATAATAACTTAAATTACCTATAAAGCTAAAAACAGAGGCGCTTTTTTAAATATATAAATAAAAAATATAGCTAATAAGTTAATAAAAGTAACACTTAGTATTTTTATTAAAAATATATATATAATATAGTACTATAGTAAAACTATAATACTTTTTTAGCTAAATATATATATAGCTTTTAATATTATATACTATTACTAACTTATATATATAATAATTTCCTTAAGCCTTTTTAAATAAATAGTAGTATAAACCTAAGCCTTTATAACTATTATTATTATTATTATTATTAAATACTTTAGATAGCTTGGGAGCTATTTTCTAGTACCTTTACTTAGTTATTTATAAAGGAAAAACCTTAGGTTAGAGAGAAAAACCTATATATTACTATATATTTCTTTTTTATTAAGGCCTTAAAGTAAGGCTTTAGTAGTTTTATTATATAAAATATAATATACTTTTAGCTAAGTTAGTAGCTATAGTTACTAAAAAAGCTTTAAAAGTATTAATAGAATAAGTATATATAGGTTATATATTAAAAATATATAGTTTAAATATATAAAAGAGAGTGTTTAAATATAGTTTAGCTTAAGGCTAATTGATATTTATATTAGCTAATAATATAAGGTTTTAAGAGCATATTATATAATAGTTTTATATTAAGTACTATATAATATAATTTACTTAATTAAGAATATAGTTACTAATTTAATATGTTATTATTAACTACTCCAGATAGCTTAGGAGCTATTTTCTAGTACCTTTACTTAGTTATTTATATAGGAAAAACCTTAGGTTAGAGAGAAAAACCTATATATTACTATATATTTCTTTTTTATTAAGGCCTTAAATTAAGGCTTTAGTAGTTTTATTATATAAAATATAATATACTATTAGCTAAGTTAGTAGCTATAGTTACTAAAAAAGCTTTAGAAGTATTAATAGAATAAGTATATATAGGTTATATATTAAAAATATATAGTTTAAATATATAAAAGAGAGTGTTTAAATATAGTTTAGCTTAAGGCTAATTAATATTTATATTAGCTAATAATATAAGGTTTTAAGAGCATATTATATAATAGTTTTATATTAAGTACTATATAATATAATTTACTTAATTAAGAATATAGTTACTAATTTAATATATTATTATTAACTACTCTAGATAGCTTAGGAGCTATTTTCTAGTACCTTTACTTAGTTATTTATATAGAAAAAACCTTAGGTTAAAGAGAAAAACCTATATACTACTATATATTTCTTTTTTATTAAGACTTTATAGCAGAGCTTTATTAGTTTTAATATATAAAATATAGTATATTATTAGCTAAGTTAATAGTGTGTTGGCCTAATTTGCACTTGCTCGCAGCTGCAATGGGGCACGTGACCCCCCTTTTTCTCGCTTATAAAAAGTAATATAAATTCTTAACTAAATAGATTTCTTCTAAATTATAACTTAAACCTTTAAAGTCTAACCCTTTGCAGCTAGCTATAGCTAGTAATAGTTATAAGCTAGGTTATTAGTCTAAAATAATTTAAAATATTCCCTTTTTTATATAATTTTTCCTCTCTTAGCCTTAGCTATTACAGCTGTTAACAGTTTGCAACAGTAGGCAGCTAGCTGTTTTGTGTGTTAATTAGCCTTTTCCCCTTAACATAAATAGTGCTTCTGCTCTAGGCAACATTCTAATTAGCTTAGCACTAGCTAAGTTATAAAGAGGCACTTTCTAGCTGCTGCGCTAGACTAATGAATTACTAATTTAGGGCCTTTAACTAGCTATTGCTAGACTATAATTATTACTATAACTAAGGACTATATGCTTAGTTTAACTATAAAGGGCTGAATTATAGGCCGTTTTTATAGCGCCTTAGTTATTATAAAAAATCTATATAGGGGGCTTTATAGGGGCTTTTAGCTCCTTAAAAATACCCTCTAGCCACTAAAGCTCTCTAAAAGTCTTATAAATTACGTTAAACTTAGCTTCTATAGTAAATAAAGCTATAGTGCTAGCTTTTTTGCTTTTTTAACTTATAAGGCCTTTAGCTAGCTTAAATAGATATATATAAGTAGATTTAAAAGAGCTTTTATTACCTATAAAATTACTATGATAGAATCTAACTAAATCTTTATTAAGGGATACCTTATAAATTATAGTAAGGTTTTAGGTACTAAAAAGGTACCTTAGAAGGCTTTTTATAGCATTTAAGTGTTCTAAATAAGGACTAGTAAGGGCTATTAAAAGCTATTATAGCATAAAAGCAATCTTAAGCCTTATAAGAAGTATTAAATATATAATAGTCCTTATAATACTTTAATATTCCTTAATTTCCTTAGGGTTAAAGGGCTTAGTAAGCTAAGTTTTTAAGACCTTTAGCTATATAGAAATTCTAACTACCTTATAATTTTTAAGCTTAAAATGTGCTAAGGCCTCTAAAATATACTATTTTTAGTATATTTTTAGAGTTTTATTTTTTTAATTATATTAGATTTAAACCCTTAAGAAAAATTCTATAGAGCCTTTATCTTTTATAAAGTAGGTTTTATATAAAGCTTTTTTAAGCTAATTATTATGGTTTAGCCTAAAAGGCTACTGCTTTCTAGCAACAATAGTATTATTAATATTCTTAGGGAAGAAGGAGAAAGCCCTTCTTCCCTCTACTATATATCTAGCTTATATATAATATAGGTGTATAAGGGTGACTTTAAGCAAGCCCTATAGGCCTATAAAGGGCCTATAAAGGGAGCGCTTAAAATCTAAGCCTAAAGCTTAAATCTATTATATAGCCCCTTTCTTACTTTCTATTTAGCTACCTTATATAAAAGGTAAGGACTTACTATAGTTTAATAGTAAGGGAATAATAACCTATATAATATATATCCTACTACCTATCCTTAAGAATCTACCTAAGCCCCTACTTTATTAGTATTAGAAGCCTGCTTTAGCAGCTAGCTTAATACTATTTATAGCTAAACTAGCTTAATAAGAAAATTACTATTCTATTTAGAACTAAATATATAAATAAATAAAATAATAAACTATTCTAAAGGGGAAATCTAAGTATACTAACTATAAGTAATTTAAGGGATATATATAATTACTTTAGGCCTATAGTAGGATATAAAATCTTCTATATTCTATTCTATACCCTTTAATATATTCCCTTAAACTATTACTTAGCCTTTATTCTTTCTATAAAAATATCTCTTTATATATATTTAAAGAGACCTTTTCTATGCTTTATTCTTTACCTTTTAGCTTTTTATTTATAATTATTACGCTATTTTTATAATCTCTTACTATATCCTTTACTCTTCTTATATTATTAGCCTACTCTCCTTTTACTTTTATAAAGCCTTTATAAAGTAAGCCTTAAGAACTCTTCTTAGACTCTATCTATTAACTAATAAATACCTATATTATATTTACTACTATTAATATATCTAAAGAATATTACCTACTTAGCAATAACTTTTAAACTATAGGATGTTTTATAGTAATAAGTAATTTTAATAATAAGGTATATAATCTTTAATATATTATTTAAATATAATGCCTAAGTTATCTTATTTATACCTTAAAAAACAGCTACCTTAATTATAAGCTTAACCTTAATAAAGCCTATTTAAAGTACTATTAAAAGTATAAAAAGTATATATAAAGATACTATATTCTTACTACTAACCCTACTCTTTATTATATTACTTATAATATAGCTAAGGCTATAAACTAAGGTAAGGCTATTAATATATTAGCTTAAAAGGCAGCTTTTAAATAGCTAGCTACTTATATAAAGTTAATTACTTAGTTTTTAACTTTAGGGAAACACTTTTAAGTGCTATATAAGGCTATTTATAGCTTAGCTAAGGGCGCTATTAGCAACTAATTTACCTTCTTTTAGCCCTTAGCTAGCGCCCTCTCTACCTCTTTATTAAAAACCTTATAAATACTATTTATTACCCCTTTAGTTACTACTACTACCTTATTTTTTACCTTTACCTCTACTATTACTACTTTATTCTCTATTACTTTAAACATTATTTTATACTATATTAATACTAAACTTACTTTTATATATACTACTCTCTCTTAATATATAGCCTTAATTTAAAATATAGCTATAATATTAAAAAATCTTACTTTTATCTATATAGTATTAGTTACTTTGCCTACTATTTATATTTAAAATAATTCCTTTATTACACCTATCTCTACCCCCTTTTACTATACTATATGCTTAGCTATTATTTAGTTTATACCCTTTTAAGAGCTTATCTTTTAATTATTATTAAGTTTTTAAGCTATATTAAATAAACTATTTAGCTTTTACTACTACTTATCTTTAATTTTTAAGCACTCTCTTTTTAAGCTATTTTTTATTAATACTTTTAATACTACCCTTTTTATTAAATAAGCTAAGAGTAGTGTAACTTACCTTACTTTTTATTTAATTAATATACCTATTTACCTTACTACTACTATTACTATTTTTATTATTATTAATAGTAGGAGTAATAATAATAGTAGCTATAATAATAGCCCTACTATTACTCTATTTTTAATTCTATCCTTAGCTATACCTACTATAGCTACCTTCTATCTTATAGTAGCCCTTTCTATTAGCTAGCTTACCTTTACCTTACCTTATTACCTACCTTTACTTATTTACTAAGCTTAGCTATTTATTAAGTATTAAACTTTAGCTTATAATAGCTTTATTACCCCTTTATTTAGTAGTTTATTTAAATATACTATAGCTAGTATATCTTAAGTTTTTTTATCCTAGCCTTAACCCTCTTTTACCCTACTTTAGCCCTTACCTACTATACCTTTATTCTTTTTTTTTTATACTATTAAGCTATATTTACTATACTTATACTATTCTTAACTACCTTACCTATACTAATGCCTTTATAAGCTAGCATTTACTATTACTTTAATTATAAGCATTCCTTTAGTTAAGCTAATAATACCTTAAGTTATTTTTAGCCCTCTTTTATAGCTTACTATTTATTATTTACTACTATTTTAAATATTTCCTATTTATTACTTACTATTACCTTAAATATTCCTTATTTATTACTTATTACTACTTTAGCTATCTTTTACTTATTATTTATTACTACCTTAATTAAGTTTTTTACTATTACTTTACCTATACTTATTATTTTTTATTAATTTATCTCTCTTTTACCTTATTATTATAAAGTAATATTAATTAATCTACTACCCTTACTTAACTAAACCTTAGCTAGCCCTTAAATATTTATTAGTCTATAGCACTACCTTTTATTTAGCTTTTATATACTTAAGCTAGCTTTAATATAAAAATAAAATATTAATAGCTAGCGTTATTTAGTATAAATTAAGGAGCTAATTAAAAATAAAAAAGGGAAAGATAGTAATAAAAGTAAATAGTTAAGCATTTATTAAGGGGGGAAGGAGGATAACCTATAGTATATTAAAGTAATTTATTAAAGTTTAAGTAAGCCCTTTATTAGGCATAAAATAGAAGTTAATAGATATATAACTAAATTATTATATAAATATATATTACCTTACTTAGCCTTAAACTAAGCTAAAGCCTTAGTATTTTTTATACTTTTTAAGGGCTTTTATATTAGCTATATATAGCCTACCTATTTTATTAAGATATTATATTAGCTATTTTAATCTTAAGTATTCTTAGTAGCTAAAATTTCTTTTACTTTATACTTTATTAGCTTTAGGTTATTAAAAGGCTAAAAAAGTTAGGGTTTTAAGTAAAGGTTTTAAAGGACTTAAAATAAAAGTAAGTTATTTATAGTATATTTTATTAAGTTAATATAGAAAATAAGGTAAATACCCCTTAGTATATTTAGGTAAATAGTTAATAGTATAGGGACCTTTAGTATAGTATACTTTACTATAACTTAGTTTAGTTTTTAGCTTAAATAATTAGTTTTTATATAGTAAAGGTTTAATTATACCTTATTTCTTATTATAAATTTTTTTATTAGCTAATAGGTATAATTTACTAACTTTTATTAGTATTACTAAGTAAAATTAATTACTACTTAAGTTAGTTATATACCTTTATAAATATATTTAAAGAACTAAACTACCTACCTTTTAAGTAATATAAGGCTTTTAGTAAGGCCTTTAATATACTAAATAAGATTTATATTAAATTTATAAAGGGTAAGGTTTATACTAACCCCTATAATAGTAAATATATAGTTATTTAATATAAGCTAATAAGTAAAAAGATAGCTAAGCTAATTATATTATAAGAATCTTATAATAATATAAAGAATTAACTATATCTTTTAGTTTATTTATTTAATACTGCTATTAGTTTAAGAGTAGTGTAATATAAATAATAAGTAGCTAATTTTAATAAGGGAATATAGTATAAACTAAAACCCTTTTACTTAGTTTAAGCTATAGTTAGAAATAATACTTTAAAAGAACCTATAAAACTACTACTAATACTTTAGAAACTACTATATATATACTTTAAACGCTATAATTATTATAGCTTTTAGCTAAATATATTTTAATAGGTAGTTAATAATTATTATAAGGTACTATAAAGCATTTAGTAAAAAGGCTAAAAGGTTTATTATAAAATTAATAAAGATTTATAACTAAAAGCGGTCTAAAGCTAGAATAAAGCGTAGTAAGCCTTAGTATAATTAGCAGCTCTTTTACTTAATAAAATAGTAGTAATTTTAAATATACCTTATAATATTAGCTAATATCCCCTCTTAGTAGAAGTCCTTATAAAAAGCTTAAAACATTATATTTTTACTTAGGTAGCTTAGTAAGGGAGACTTATAGATATAGTAGATTAGCGCTATAGTTAAAGGCTTATATTATAAGGCTTAAAGTTAGCCTTAGAATAATAGTGCCTTATATATATTTACCCTATAGTTTACTATTTATTAATAAGTCTATACCTTTAAAAGAAACTAATAAGCTTTCTTTTATAATACCCTTAACTTTACTAAATATATAAGGTTTTTTTAAATATTAGTATTTTAAAGGTTTTAAAGGTATACTTTAATAAAAAAATTACGCCTTTTTAATAGGTTTTTATAGAATATTAAGCAAATACTTAAGGGGATCTCTTAAAAACTATTAAAGGAACCTTAAGTCTTAACTACTACTATAAAAACTAAGTTAATAAGTGCTTACCTTATTAAAGCTACCTTAGACTTATTCTATTCCTAATAAGATAATATATTTAGCCTCTCTACTTAACTACTTAAGTAATAATAAAGGTAAAAGTAAAAAAGTATTAGTATCTTAGCCTCTTAAGCCTATTATTTAAATATCTCTTAAAAGCTAAAGAAGTATTTTAAATTCTTATAATTTATAAGAATTATAAAGGGATAAGCTATATTTTAAAGCTTTATTAACTAAGCCTTTAAATAGGAGATTATATTAAGGAGTTCTTTATTATATATAGTATAGTTTTATTCTACTACTATTAGTTATATAAAGTAGTATATAACTAAGTAAAGCATACCTTTCTTATTATACTAAAAGAGGCAACCCTTAATAGCCTCTCTTAAGAAATCTACCTCTACTATAATATCTTAATTAAGGTTCTATTAAGCTAGGATTAAGTATAAAATAAAAGCTACCTTTAAACACTAAAATATATCCTTATAAGCCTAAGACTATATAAATAGTGCCCCTTTTTATATTAAAGCTAATAATAGTTTAATAAGGTTTAAGAAGTTTATAATAAACTCTTAATAAAAGTTTATAAAGCTTAAAAAGCTATAAATGCCCTTAACTTTAGTTAAGGCCTTTTAATTATAAATTATAGTAATTTTCTTAAAGTTAAGGTATATTATATATTTAGCTTAAATAATAAACCTTAAGTACTTAACCTTTATTACCTTAAAAGCGCACTTAGTAATATTAAGGTATAAACCTATTTATTAAAGGTAAAGAAGAATTTCTTAAGTTTACTAAGTATAGTTTTTATATAAGCTATTAAAGTAGATAAAGATATTATTAAGGTAAGCAGTTATATAGTCTCTTAATATATCCCTTAAAGCACTATTAATATAGTATTAAAACGTTACTAGTATACTTATTAAGCTAAATAAGTATACTAGCTATTTAAATAAGCTAAAGTATATATAAAAGGCTATTAAATATTTATCCCCTTTAGCTATATAAATCTAATAAAAAGCAGTGTAAATATTTAGCTTTATAAACTATTAAGCCTTAGTAAGAGAGCGTAAAGTCTTCTTAATAAGCAATAGTAAATAGTAGTCTTAGTCTATAACTTTATTTAATATATAATAGTTTATATAAAACTACTAACTACCTTTTACCTTTTAAACTAAAAGTATAAAGGCTATAGCTAATAAAAAAGAAGCTTAAATCTACCCCTTATCTATTAGTTTTATAATTTATTTTTAAATCTCTAGTAATTAGTTCTATAGTATATTATATAAAAGTGCCTAAGGGAGCTTTAGTACTAACCTATTAGGGTTTTAGCATAAGTAAATATAGTAGTTTAACTAACCTTAATAAAGGGGTAGTGCACTAGCATTTTCCTTATTAAAGAGGTTTATAAAGTTCTAAAGCTTTACTAAAAGCTAATTTAAGATAGCTGCTTTATCTAAAACTAATAAGCCTATAGATACTAATAGAATAGATATTATCTTATAAAGGTTAGTAACTATAAGGGATATATTTATCTATATTTTTACTACTTTATATACTAAGCTAGCATAAATAAAGCCTAAGATAGCTAAGGTAGGGTGTTACACTTTTTATATATTAGAGGCCTTAATTTCTAATCTAAGGCATAGGCCTATTACTAAGCAATATTATACTATATATAGTTTAATTCTATTATATAATAGCTATAGTATATTTAAGATATAGTTATAGAATAACCTTAAGACTATATAAGTAGCTATAGAGAAAACCTAACTATTAATATTTACTTAAAAGTAAACTAAATATATAATATATAGCTATATTATAGCAGCCCCTTAGACTAAGTTAGAAGTTTCTATAGCTATAGTAATGCTATATATATATAGTAGGTAAATATAAGTAAGACTAAGCTATTATATAACCTTTTTACTTATAACTATAAAGCTATTATACTTATTATTAACTTAGGTTTAAAGGAAAGAGAGACTATTATAAAGGAGAGAGATAAGAAAAGGTAGTAATTTTATATTTTATTCTATCTTACTATACTCCTATTATAATTAGTTTATATAATAGTTAGTATAATAGGTAATACTATTATTGCCTTTATTACTAAGACTTAAGTAGTAAGGCTATCTTTTTTTAAATTAAAGCTATTAAACTTACTTATTATATTTTTTTTAAAGACTTTATAAACCTATACTATTACTATATCTACTAAATAATTTAGTAGTAAAAGATAATACTACTAAATAAAGTGCTTAATAACTTTATAGTAAAGGTATTAACCTACCTACCTTTATTATTAATATATCTTTAGTATTACCTACTTAGCCTACTTAGCCTTTATTAAGAAATTAGTCTTATTTTTAGCTACCTTCTTCCTTAACTTTCCCTTTTTATTTATTATTACTAAAAAAAAGGCTAAGTTAATATTAATTATCTTTATATTACTATCCTTATTATAGCTAATATAATTAAAACGCTTTACCTTAATATATTTCTTAAGGTAGTATAAGTTAATATTAAGTATAATACTATAGTAATATTTAATAGCCTTATAATAGTTATTATAAGGAATGTTATAACCTATATAGTAGTCTTATATTTATTTATTAAAGGCTATATAAAGTTTAAATAGCTTTATTATATTTACCTAATTAATACCTCCTACTAAAACTAGCTTTTATTTAAAATAAATATAGAAGTTTATAAAGCGTTTATTAGTATATTATTTAAGCTAATTTAGCTTTAAAACTATATATTTCTTTTAATAAGGGTTTATAAATATACTATTAAGGTAGGTAAGGAATTACCTTAAGGTATATATAAAGGTATATCTTAATTTAAAAAAGGGGGCAACCTAAGCCTAAATCTTTAGCCCTAAGTTTTAATAGATTAAAAACTATTTATTATAGTTACTATTAATAAAATTAGAATTAGCCTTAAGCTTATATACTATTAAGCTTTACTAAGCTTAAAAGAAGGCCTTATTACTATTATAAAAGGTCCCTATTAAAAGTAGCTTATATTTAAGCTACTCTTACTAAGGCTTACTTAATATTATATTATATAAAGCTAGTATAATATTATAAAGTAGTGCGCCTACTATAGCTACCTAAAGGTATATATTTTTTAGCTATATATCTTACTATATAACCCTCTCTTAAAGGTATTAAAGTTTTTATATACCCTTTAAGAGTGTTATATTATTACTTTAATTTAGATTTATTATAATCCCTATATTTATTAAAAAGGTAAAAGATATTAATTATTATAGTTTAGCTTAAAAAGCTACTACTTTTTAGTAATAATAATATTATTAATATCTTTAAAAAAGAAGGAGAAAGCCTTTCTTCCCTTTACTATATATTTAGCTTATATATAATATAGGTGCGTAAGGGTGACTTTAAGCAAGCCCTATAGGCCTATAAAGGGCCTATAGAGGGAGCGCTTAGAATCCAAGCCTAAAGCTTAAATCTATCACACTAATTTATATATTATAAATTTAGCCTTATAAAAAGGTAATTATTAATATAAGTAAAAATAAAAGTCTTAGTTTTAGGATTATAAAATATAGTAGGGTTAAATATAAAGGGGCTAAAGCTTAGGCTTTTTAGTACTTTTATTAGCGTTTATTACTACTCTTTAAAGCTTTACTTTAGGCTATAAAGGGATTTTCTAAAAATAGTTATTTAATTTTTAAAAGCCTTATAGCTATAGCTTTTAGCTAATTTAGCTAAATATAGATTTTGCTTAATAAATTCTATAAAACCCTTTAGAATTATTATATAAATAAGCTCTTTTAAGTAGCTATTTAAAAAGGCACTTATAAAGTTTACTTACTTTATTTCCTAGTCCTTTATAGCTACTAAAGCTAATAAAATCTATTAGCTAAGAGAAATACTAATAGTAATAAAGGTATTTATATAATCTAAACCTTCTATTTATATAAATCCTTTTATAATAAGCTAAGCTTTATATTTTAAAGGATTATTTTCTTTATCTCTCTTTATCTTTAATATTAAGCAATTTTTTAGAACTTTTTAGCTTTTAAAGACTTAGTTTACCTTTATAAAGTTTAAAGTTTTAGCCTTTAAAAGTTACTTAAATTTACTAAATATAGCTTTTAGCTATTTAGCTTTTTCTAAAAAATTTAAAGCTTACTTTTAAGTCTTAGGCTTACTATTAAGTATGTTTTCTTTTACTTATAGGTATACTTTATAGTAGATGTTTTATACTATAGCCCCTATATTAATATTTATTTTATCTAGATTTAAATTAAATTTTTTAAGCAGAAAATATAGTAAATTTAGAGAAATTAAATCCTTAGAGTTAAGAGCTTAGCTAAGCTTTAAATTAACTATCTATTTATTAGCTATAAGGTAGTCCTTATTACTAAAAATAACCTTATTAGGTTGTTATTCCCTTTCTAAGAAATTACTTTTTATAAAAGAGTTAAAGGGTTTTAAAGCCTTAGTCCCCTTTAAAACTATAAAGGGTTTTAAGGCATTTTTAGTAGGAAAATCCCTTTTTAAAGAGCTATTTCTTATAAAAAGCCTAAGAAGGCTGCTAAAAATAAGGCTTATAGGTTCTATAATTTTAAGAAAGCTAGTTTTTATTATAAGCTTTTTAAAAGGAATATATACTATAAAAGTCTTAGAACCTACTATAGTAATTAGCCTTTTAAGTATAGTCTTAAGGGCTAGCTTCTAAGCTTTAAGCCTTTTTTTTAGTAGAATTAAGACTTTATAATAAGAGCTTATAGCCCTAAAAGAGCTATAATTAAGCCTAAAAGGCTTATTTAAGTTATTAGCTAATAATTATATTAAGTATGCTAGTTTTATAGAATTAACTAATAAATTTATAGAAGTTAATACTAAAAAAAGCGTAACCTTCTATAAAAATAAAGGTAAACTAAACTAATATAAGGTAGCCTATAATTTATTTATAATAATATAAATAGAACGCTTAGCTAATTTATTTAGCTTATAAATATAAAGAAAAGAAGTAATAAATTTAATCCCTTTTTTAGCTAGTTAGCTTTATAAAGCAGAATTAATTTCTTTATCTTTATTAAAATATAAATATTTAAGGTAGGTCTTAAATTTATTCTTTAGGGTTTTAAAAAGCCTTTTATAGCTAAAAATATAGTAAGGCCTTTCTTATTAAAAATTTATAAAGCCTATCTAAATTTAGTCTTTTAGTTTACTAAAAATAAGTAAATTTAGTGCTTATTATAGGGAATAAAGCTTATTTTTACTATATCCCCCTTTATTCTATTAAAAGCTTTAAAAGGGTTAAAGATAAGACTTTTATTAGGTTTTTTAACTACCTTAGTTTAGTTATAAGCTAAGCAGTTAAAATCCTTATTTTTAATACTAAAAAAATCTAGTATTCCCTTAGCTAATTAGCTTATTTTCTTTAGAAGGCTAAGCCCTAAATACCCTAGCTAAATATGCTAAATTCTAGCTAGTTTTAGTAATTTTTAGTATAAATTAGGCTTTAAAAAAATCACTTTTAGTGCCTAAAAGTAGCCTTTTAGGCCCTATAGGGCTTTCTTTCTTAGCTTCTTACTAAGTCCCTTCTAAAGAGCTATAGGCCTTTTAATAAAGTATTAGTAAACCTAAGGGCTTTAAAATTCCTTTAGTTACCTTATAGTCTTTTAAAGCTTTTAATAAAATAGTAAAAGGGTCTACTAAAACCCCCTATAAATTCTTAGATTTAGGAATTAAATCTTATAATTTAAGGGCTTAGCTTAAGGCTATAAATATTAGGGAAGAAAGGGCTATAGATTTAAGGGGTTTTAAATTACTAAAATCCCCTAATTCTTTAATTTTAGCGGCTTTATTAGCCTAAGATAGCTTTTATAAAGGTATTTCTACCTTTATAAAGTAGCTAGCTTAGTAGCAGAAGTAACTATTATAGTAGCTAAAAGAGCTATTATTAGTTCTTAAAAGAGGTCTTTTAATATCTTTTACTTAGAAGAAAAAACTATGTTTTTTAACATTTAAAAGGCTAATATAAGACCTATTAGCTAAATATAGGGTATTTTTACTTATATAGCCCCTTACTAAATAATGCTTTAATTTACTAACTATATTTATATTTAGGTTTAGAAAATATAATATATTTTAAAGAACTAAAAGTCTATAATTATTAGGGTTTTGCTAGTAAAGCACTAAAAATTTAGCTTTTTTAAATCCCTTTAAATAGATAAGTCCTTTATTAGTAGAAATAGGCCTAGCCTACCCCTTTTTATAAAGGGTATACCTTATAAAGTGCTTTTTAAAGTTAACTAAATGTATTATAAAGCTTATATTATTAAGAAGGGCATTTTTTATTACTTTATAACTAAAATTAAAGGCCTTAAAAGATATTTTATCTTTTAGCTTTAGCTTACTTTTAATACTAATAACACTATTAGAATTAGAAGATTTACTATTAGTACTAAGGCTACTAAGTCTACTAAGGGTCTTTAAAAAGCTATTAATAAGGCTAAAATTACCTAGTATAAAAGCGCCCTCTTAGGTTTTATTCTTAGCCTTTTTAAAGGATTTTTTAAATAATTTGCCTTTGTTTTTCTTAGAAAAAAACTTAGAATTTCCCTTATTTTCTTTAGAGTTATTCTTCTTATTCTTATTCTTTTTAAAATTAGAATTAAGGGTTTTATTTTTTTTAAATCCCTTATATATAAATTCTTTAGCTTTATAATTTAAAGCTTTAGCTATTATAAAGCTTTTATCTTACTACTCTTTTAGTAGGTTTACTATTAAAAATTACAGATTTAATGCCCTTATAGAGATTCTTAAGGCCCTATTAGTCCTTATAGTAAATTATTACCTTTTTACTTACTAAGGAAAAGTAGACTTTAGTGCTTATAAATACTACTTTACTTCATTTATAGGCTCTATAAAAATGCTAAAAATTACTAATTTAGCTAGTAAATTATTAAATAAAGCATTAAAAGCCTCTAAGGATCTCTTATAACTTTAAAAAGTTAGGCTATAAAATTAGGAATATAAAGAGCTATATTATATTTTAGTACTATAAAAATACTACCTTTTTAAAAGGCTAAAGGCTTTTATAGAGTTTTATTGCTAAATTATAGCAGCTTAGGGGCCCTTAGAATAGCTATCTCTTAAAAGCATAAGAATAATAGCTTAGTTTAAATTACTTAAATTACTAAAAAATCCCTTAGAATTATTTAGAAAATTAGGTATTTTTAAAGCCTTAAATTAAATAGCTAAGGCTTGCTTTTATTAGTTATAATTTTTTAATCCCTTAAGCCTTATAGCCTTTAAGAAGCTATATACCCCTTTATTAAATTCTTTAATAACTAATTTATTATAAGAATTTAATATTTTAAAAGTCTTATTTAAGCTTATACTTTTACTAAAATTAGGATTTTCTAGTAATTCTATTAGCTTAGGCTTTAGGTTATTAGCTATAGTAATACCTAAATCTTTTAATTTTTATAAAATATTAGAGATATTATTATTCTATATAGTAATTTGCTAATTTATAGAATTAACCTAAACCTACTCTTAGCTTTTAGCCTAAGGTTCTAAATATATAGGTTTTATAGCTATTAAATTTAGAATAAAATCTCTATAAATTTAAAAATCTATAAAAACGCTTATAAAAGTCTTAATTTTATAGGTCTTTACTTAGAAGAAGGAATTTTCAAAGCTTTATTATAATAGAAAAGCTTTTATAAGGTTCCTTTTATAAAGAGAAATAGCTTTATAAGCTCTTTTATAGAAATAGGAATTTTCTATAATTTCTTTTCTTTTTTATAAAAGGGAAAACTTCTTTTTTTATAGATTTTATTTTTTATAAAAGTAGAATTTCTTTTATAACTATATTTCTCTCTATTTTATAAAAGAGAAGTCTTCTTTTAGTAAATTCATTCTATTTTTATAAAAGGTATAATAGCTTTTAAGTCTTTCTTAGGTCTTTTATTTAATATAGAATTATAAGTAAATTTCTAGAGAATTTTCTAAATACTTTATAAAATTTAGTGAATTTTTTAGATACTAAGAAGTTACTTTTAAGCTTATAATTTATTAAAAATAAAGGGTTTATAAAGGCTTTTACCCTTTAAAATTACTAAGGTAGTAAGGCTTAGTAAGCTAAAAGCTAAAAGGTCTTTATAGCACTATAGCTAAAGCTATAGGCCTTATTACTAATATTAGAAGCTTAATATATAACTTTTAGTATATAAAATACGCTAAATTCTAGCTTATAAAAAGTAGTAGAATTTTCTTAGATTTTTATCTAATTATCTAGTATTATAGGTAGTAGGCTTAAATTAATAATTTATATAGTTAGTAGGTAGTTAATAAAAAGGAATATCTTCTCTATTATTGTTACGTGCTGGAATGAGTCTTATAAGGGCTTGTAACACTGCAACCTTCAACTGAGGTTGCAGAGATCTTTTGGCTCAATTGGCAAGAATTGGGTTGCTTTACACGTAACAACTAGTAGCAATTACGCTACAGCTTATGGTTTAAGTCCTGACTGTGTGGCTGGTTTTACGTGTTAGTAGAGGTCTTTGTAGAGCTAGCTATAAGCTAGATGAATAACTAGTAGACCCTGCGGGGGGGTTACTAACTAATCAGATTTAATAGCCTTAATTAGTTCTATAGGGTTTAAGTTCCCCACTTTTATTCGTTCCTAGTTTAAAAGATCCCCTTTAATTAGGCTTTAACCTAATTAGGCTAGCATAGGACTGCTAGCTTATAATTCCATCCCTAGCACTTATTACGTGCTAGAATAAGTCTTATAAGGGCTTATAACACTGCAACCTTCAACTAAGGTTGCAGAGATCTTTTGGCTCAATTGGCAAGAATTGGGTCGCTCTGCACGTAACATTGATATACTCTCTAAGCCTATTAAAGGCCTAGCCCTATAAAAAGGGGCTTATAAGCTACTTTTTATTTTCTATAAAATTTATTTATATAAGAAAATAAAAAAATAGATTTATAGCTATATAAATAAGCTGCTAATATTCTCTCTAAATATTAACTTAGTAAAAATTAGGATATAGCTTTAAAAATTAGAAAAATTAACTAATTATATAGAAAAATTCCCCTTATTTTAGTAATAAGAATACTAATTATAAATTCTTTTATAACCCCTTAGTTATTATATAAATTAGCTATAAAGTGTACTTTAGAGTAGCCTATTATATAGCTCTTAAGGTAAGTAGCTTAAATCTTTAAGCTAAATTTTAATTAGTTACTTAGTTATTATAAAAATTAATTTTAAAGTCTTACTAAGCCTAATAAACTATTAGGTTTTTAATTAGGTATATATTAGTTACTATAAGGTATAATTAAAAGGGAAAAGGTAAGAAAAGTAAGGTGCTTATAGCTATAAGCTATAACAGAAGAATTAATTTTATAAGCGCTATACATAGCCTAAAGCCGCTTATAGCGCTAATAACAGCTAAGAAAAGCCCCTTAGGTTCCTAAATTCCTAATTAAGCGTGTGCTAGCTACTATAAGGTATAATTAAAAGGGAAAAGGCAACAAAAGTAAGGCGCTTATAGCTATAAGCTATAATAGAAGAATTGATTCTATGGGCGCTACACGCAGCTAAGGGCTGCTTATAAGCACTAGCAACAGCTAAGGAAGCCCCCTAAGGGTCCCTATAAGGGTCCCTATAAGGCAGGGGCTAAGGGTCACTATAAGGCCTGTTGAGAGGCCTAGTAGCTAAGGAAGTCCCCTGAAAATAGCTGTTATTTTCAACAATACTAATTAAGAATAAGCTAGATAAGTAAGCCTAAGAGACTAATTAATATAAATTAACTTATACTAACACTAACTTAGGATCTTATTAGCCTATATTAGTTCTTTAAAACTACTATTAATTAAATATAGATTTTACTTATATTTAAACCTTTTTATTCTACTTTTTAGTAACTACTACTATACTTAGCTTAGTAAGTAATATACCTTACTTTTATAGCTAAGAATATCCTAAGGCCTTTATAGGCCTTAGTAAATATATAAATATATAATATATAGGTTTTTCTCCCTATACTAAGGTTTTTTTTATACAGATTAGTAAGATAAGGTACTAGATAGCGGCTGCTACCAGCTGTCCAGGGTAATTTAATAAATAAATAAAGCTATAGGCCTTATTACTAATATTAGAAGCTTAATATATAACCTCTAGTATATAAAATACACTAAATTTTAGCTTATAAAAGGTAGTAGAATTTTCTTAGATTTTTATTTAATTATTTAATATTATAGGTAGTAGGCTTAAATTAATAGTTTATATAGTTAGTAAATAGCTAATAAAAGGGAATATCTTCTTCTTTATATACCTTTTTGTGATGGATTTAAGCTGGTGGCTTAGATTCTTATTAGAGCTAGATAGGACCTACCTAGAAACCCTAAGGGCAAGCCCTACTCCTATATAAGTATATAAGACGTATATATAAAGTATATAAATAGGAGCCTTCCTTTTCTCCTTATAGTTAATAATAACTTAATTAACACTAGATTATAATTACTATCTAAGCTAGTTTATAATAATTATTAACTATTAAAATATTATAAATAGTAATAATATAACAGTATATAATAGATATATAGGATAAGATAATATTCTATTTTAGCAACTTATAAAAGGTAGCCTTCCTTTATAATAGAGTTATATAGCTTATAGCTTAGCTTTTTAAATTAAGCTATATAGCTACCTTAGTAAAGTTTATAAAGCTTAATATAACTTAAGAAGTGTTTATAGCAGCCCTAATTATTTAGTAATAAAACTAATTAAAGTAAAAGCCTCTCTTTATAAGGGCCTTATATAATAATAATAAAGCCTCTTTTTTAGCTTAAAAAGCCTTTATTACCTAAAAATTAGAAGCTAATAATAATTTTATTAGCTTTAACTATAATAAGTAATACTTTATTTACTAATCCCTTAGGCTTAAAGTTTAAGCCTATATTATACCCTTCTTTAAATTAAGTTATAATTATATATATAACTTAAAGCACCTTTTTAGCTATCTTAATAATATATTCTTAAACCCTTATAAGGCAAAATAAGTAGTTACTAAGCTTAACTAACTAAAATAATAGCTAAATAAGTGCTTCTTTAATTTCTTTATTTATTTTAAGTAAAAGTTAGCTTTAATAAAAGGTATTAGCTAAGATAATACTATTAAGCTAGCTAAGCTTTATATTGCTCTTAATAAAAGTATATATAATTACTATATAAACTATAATATTCCCTACTTAAATTATAAGGTAGCAATTAACTACTATAATAGTATTACTTTTAATATTTACTTTTATTATATTAAAAAGCGTATTTATACCTAATATTATACCTTAATAGCTATAGCTAAGGATAATAATAGTAATATAGCTATAATAAGGGTTAATACTATATACTTTTTAAGCTTTAGTAGGAACTAGCTATCTTTTAAGAAAGGTATAAAAGGATTTAAAATAGTAGCTTTTATTAAAAAAGTTTAAGCTACTTAGATTTTTAAAAAGATTATATAATAGTATAAGATAGTATAATAGTATTTATATTATAGTAGTAATAATTATTATATTAAAGGATGCCTTTAGTATTTAGCTTACTTACTTATTAAAGAAATAAAAGTATATATTATAATAACTTTTAGTAAGAATATAGGTAATAATTATAATAATTTTAGCTTAAAAAAAGATAGTTTTACTATATAAGTCTTAGTAGTAGGATAATAAATAGTAGCTATAGCTTATATTACTCTTTTTTAAGTAATAGTATAAATATTTATAAAGAAATTAAAAATTAAATAAAGGAATCTTTATTTCTCCTTTCTTTTCTTTATAATAATTTAAAGTTTATTACTACTTAAGTAAATAATAGTTATAATAGTTATACTATTATAAGTAAAAAAATAGTTTAAAGCTTTAGCTTAAAATATATTACCTTAACTTATTTATAGGTTCTAATTACTACTATAAAAGTAACTTATTAAGGGTATACTAGCTTCTTTTAGTATTTATATATTATATACCTTATATACTTTATAGCTAACCTTAATAGTTAGTCTTTTTTTATAGTAGCTTATATAATTCTTAAGCTTTTTTATAATTATATACTTAAAGCCCTTTAAATAACCTATAATAATATTACTTTTTATACTATAAGGCGCCTCTTTATAGTTTACTTTTAGAAAGATTTATAGATTTATACTATTAATATATATAAGGTAACTTACCTTATAATTATAATTATAGAATTTATATATATTAGCCTTACTTACTATACCTTAAAGTTAAGTAATATAATTAATATTATAGTAATAAGCTTATAAAAGATTAATACTATTCTTACCTTTACTATAAATACTTTAACTCCTAAAAAGATAATAACTTATTATACTTCCTTACTAAATTAGCTAACTCTAAGGACTTATTTTAATATAAAAATTTTAGCGCTTTACCTTTATATAAGAGCTTAGTAAACTATTATATTTATTTATAATATAACCTAAATAGTAGCGTATTAAACCTCCCTTAGACGCCCTTATATAATATATTATATAATTAACTCTTAGAAATTTAAAAGTAAATTATAAACTTAATAAATAAGGGATAGATTTAAGCTTTATTCTTATTAATAGTAGTGCCTATTTTATTAGTTAAAAAGGTAAAAGAAGGGTAGTAGTTTTATATTAATTATAAAGCTTTAAATAAGATTATAAACTAAAATTAATACTCTTTATCTTTTATTAAGGAGACTTAATAGTTTTTAGTAAAAGCCTATTAGTTTATAAAGCTAAAAAATTAATACTCTTTATCTTTTATTAAGGAGACTTTATAGTTTTTAATAAAAGCCTATTAGTTTATAAAGCTAAATATTTATACTACTTTTTATTATCTATATATTACTAAAGGAGATAAGTACTTAATAGTATTTTATATATAGTTTAAATTATTTAAGTAGCTAGTATATTTATTTAAGCTAGCTAATGCCTTTATAATATTTTAGTACTATATTAATAAAGCCTGAGGTAATATATTAAAAGTCTATACTACTACTTATCTTAATAATATTCTAATTTATATAGGAAGTTTATAGAAGGAATATATATAATATACTTAAAAGATTCTCTTTTACTTATAATAAGTAGGCTTATATCTTAATATTAGTAAGTATACTTTTAAGGTTATAAAAGTAAAATACTTGGGATTTATTATTTAAGTAAGGTATACTATATACCTTAACCCTATTAAAATAATAATTATTTAAGACTAAGAGGCCTTTATTTACTTTTAAGGGGTGTATAGTTTCTTAAGCTTTATAAACTTTTATTAAGAGTTTATTATTAACTTTTTAAATCTTATTAAGCCCTTATTAAACCTTATATAAAAGAGCATTATATTTATATAGTTCTTTATATACTAAGTAGCTTTCTAATACCTTAAGAATACTTTCTCTTTAGCTTTTATTTTAGCTTAATAAGACCTTACTTTAAAAACTATTATTAAGTATAATATATTTAAAGAGGCTATTAGTAGTTGCCTCTTTTAATATAATAAAATAGGAGTTTTACACTTAATAGCTTATTACTTTATATACTTTATAGCTTCTTAGTAAAACTATATTTATTAGCCTAGCTGGTATTATATATAATAAAAAGGGTAATAGAAAAGGGTCTAATTTAGCTTATTCTATAAAGGTTCTAAGCTAGCTTAAAAGGTTAGAAAAGGCGGGAAAAGTAGTAGTGTTATTAGCCTACTTTTCCCTTTAAGTGCAGCCTTATATTTATAAGGATATACTTAATAAAAGCGTTATTTACTTCTATTAATCTACCTAAGTTATACTAAGGTTTTCCTATAAAAAGGTAATTTTAACATTTATAAATTCTTTCTTTTTTAAAGAAAAGGAATTACTTAAAGAGTAGCCTAAAAAATAAATAAAATTTAAAGTATTTACTTTTATAAAAAGGCCTTTAATTAGTTAGCTTTATATTAAATTAATCCTAAGCTGCTTTAACTATAAAAAATACTATATATATATATAACCCCCTTAATTTTACTTATTAAGCTGCTTTCCTTTTAACCTATTCTTTTATTTATATTTTAGCCTTATTTATATTAATAAAGCCCTTAAAAGCCTTATTTAGTATTACCTTTATTATTAAGTTTATAATATTATCTTCCCTATTAATTTAGTAGATTTCTATAATCTCTTACTATTTATATAACTACTAAAAGGCTATAATATTAATTATAAGCCTCTTTTTTTTTATTATTTTTAACTTTATAAGGTATTTATATAATAAAAAGGAATTTATATAAATGATTATTAGAATTTATAGAATTTATAACTTTTTAGTAATTATATTTAATATAGTGCCTACTATATAAGCAATATTAGTGCCTTATACTATTCTATATAGCTTTAATATAAAAGCACTTTTTATAACTCTCTTACTTTTTATTAAGCTATATATAATAATATTTCTATAAAGCTTAAATTTAATATTAATACTATTTTTTTTTCTTATTACTAAGTATTATTATAAAGCTAATTTATAAGCTTAAGTCTTTATTATTTATAAAAGAACTATTAATAAAGATATATAAAAAGGATAAAAAAAAACTTTTTGTAAATTCGCCTGCACTGCAATAGCGCTGTAAAATCAACTTTAAACCGCTTAAAAAGTTAATAAAATATTTTATTAAGCCTATTTACCCCTCTCTTTAATACTATATTAGTCCTAGAGTATAGGCGTAATAGGTAGTATAATGCTAATAGATATTAATACTAAGAATTATAGCCTTTTATAAAGTTACTACTACCTAAATATAAGAATTAATAATAATAATAATATAACTGCCCCTTAAGTTAATTCTAAGCTAATTATAAATTAGGATAAAGCGCTAGTATACTTATATAAAGATTATTATAAAATTATTAAGCTATTTAATATAGAATTACTAAAAGGGATTTAGGACTTTTACCTCTCCTACTTAAATATAAAAATAATATATACTTACTATAGTATTATTAACACCTTTAGATTAATTATAATAAAGAACCTTAAGGAAACTATTAAAAAGGCTATTAAAAAGGTAATTTAGCTTAAGACTAACTTAGAAACCTTTTAAGCTTTTATTATAGCCTATAAAATAATTACTACTATTAGTATAGCCCCTTTTAGCTAAAGATTTACTTATTAGCTAATTACCTTAATAATACTACCTTAGGTATACTATAAAGTCCTTATTAAAGGGCCCTTTATTAGTAAGCTTTTTAAAACTAAGTTCCTAAAAGATATTATTACTACTATTAATATAGCTATTAATACTAAATACACTATAGCTATAAGGCGCCTCTATAGTAAGAATATTATTATAATATTTAGAGACTTAGCTAAACCTTACTTAATAAGTAAGAACTAAGTCTAATATATATTTAGTTTAAACATAACCCTTTAAAACTAAGTATTTAGTATAATTATTAAGGGATTCCTTAACTATTTTTACTAAAATTAATTAAAAAAGGATATTATAAAAGCTTTTATTATTATTAATAGCTTTAAGATAGTTAAGGTTATAACTTAGAAACTATATAATACCTTTAATAAAGCTCCCCTTATTATAAGTATTAATAAAGTAAATATAGCTAACTGCTTATATTAAGTTAGAGTAGTTTTTAAAGCTAAGATATTTAATACTAAACTATATAATAATACTATTTACTTTAAATAGTGCTATAAATACTATAAATTTAGCTTTATTATAGTATATTATAAGGCTACCTTAAGGTATAGCTATTATATAGCTAATTAATATAAAAAGGGAGAATAATTATACTTAGCCCTTATAAGTAATACTTATAAATATTACTTTAACTGCTTTAATAGGCACTTAGCTTAATTTTAACTCTATACTATAGTAAATAAGTAATAAGTATAAGCTAAAGTAGCTTACTTAGTAAAGCTATATACTTTTACTATTCTAAATAGTATAAAATAAAAAGGTTAAACTAAAGTTAAAAGCTATAGCTATTATAAAAAGATAAGTAGCTTTATAACTTATAAAAAGTTACCTTAAAAATAAGTTAAGTGCCTTAAAAGAAGTAGAAACTAAACTACTAAGGTATAACCTTCCTTATTAGCTTTAGTAATTTAGTAATATAGTATAATAAATAACTATCTAAGCCTTTAACCTATCCTTACTAAAGGGCTAGCTAAATATAGTAGCTAACCTATTACCCTTTTATAATAAAGATATTATACTAAAATATATAGAAAAAGACACACTTAATATATATAATACTAAGCGCTTAGCTTAGAACTAATATAGTAATAATATAAGAACTATATAGTTTTAATTAATTACCCCTTACTTTAAGCTTAGGCTACTACTAACTTACTATATATAAAGGTAAGATAGCTATATATATATATTAAAAATATAGCCTTAAATTATAAATAACTTAGGATAGAATAGATTAGTACTTTATTACCTTATAAAATATAGAAATCTACTTTATATACTCCTTTAACTTTAAATATAATTAAACTATACCCTTATATAAACTTATATTAGCCCTTTTAAGAAACTAAACTATATTTATTAGGGATTTTAACTAATACTATCTACTATAAAATAAGTATAAATATACCTTTTTAAGCTATAACACTCTTTTAATACTTATAACTTAGTAGTAACTTAAGCTTATTACTTTTTAAGGTAAGATAATTTAATAAACTTAAGGCTAATAAAGTAATATAATTAATTATACTTAAGCTACCCTTAACCTACTTATTAAGTTTATTAAAGGCCTTAACTTAAATAAGTTTAACTATATTTTATAGCTTATTTATATTAAAATAGAAATATATTAATTAAGAAATAAGGACCTTAAGTTTAGCTAAGTATTTATAAATAATAATATAGTATTTAGTAAAGCTATATATTAGCTTTATTATAATTACTTTAGGGATCTATTAAATACTTTTAAAAAGATTAACTTATTTATAAATTAGTTAATAAGTAAGCTTTAGTAAATTACTAAAAAATTAACTTTAAGAAACCCTTAAGGCAGGCCTTATTAGTAGCTATAGTAAAATATAAGAGTTAAGGAGGTAGTTTAAAAGATAAAGAGAGCTTAATATTATTAAAAAGCAATTAAAACTAATATAAATTAGTAAACTATTACTAAAGTAGCTAAAACCTAATCCTAAGTAATTTATAAAGAGTAATATAGTACTTAAAGATACCTTACTTAATTAGTAACTACTAAGTAGCCTATTTTATAAAAACTAAAAAAATAGGTATATCTCTATAGCAGCCTTTCTTTTAACACTTAATAAGTACTAACTTTACTTTAAGGTAAGGGTAATATAACCTTTTAAGTATATTCCTATAATAAAAAAGTAGTAGTATTTATAGAATAGTTTTTTCCCCTATTTTATATTTATACTAATAATATACTAAAAGACTTAAGAGCCTATCTTAATACTATTATATTCTTAAACTTAAAAAAATTTAATAAAAATAAAATTTATATAGTTATAAAGCACTTAGTTAGCTAAAAAGTACTTAAGCTTAATAAGCTTTTAGTAAGGTTTCTTAAAGTATATAGTAAGCTATTAGCCTAAATATTAGTATACTTACTTAATATTTATTATTAAGTTAAGCATTACTTAGCTTTATTTTAAAAAGTAAAAGTAGTAGTATTATAAAAATTAAGAAAGTCCCTTTAAAAGCTTTAATAAGCTAAAACCTAAAGGCTAATATTACTTTTAAGTATTATAAGTAAGGTTTTAAAAGTAATAGTAGTAACTAAAATTACCTATATAGCTAAGAAGAGAGACGCTTTTTTTAATATATAAATAGGAAATAAAGCTAATAAGTTAATAGAGATAGTACTTAATATCCTTACTAAAGCTATATATATAATATAATACTATAACAGAACTATATTACTTTTTTAGCTAAATATCTCTATAGCCTTTAATATTATATACTACTATTAACTTATATATATAATAATATTCTTAGGCCTTCTTAAGTAAATAGTAGTATAAACTTAAGCCTTTATAGCTATTAAAATAGTATATCTTTACTTTAAAGGTAAGGCTATTAATACTATACCTATAACTACTAAGGTTTTATAAGGTTCTCTTATCTCCCTTATATTATTCCTCCTATATATTACCTCTCTTTATACTAAGCTATAATTAGTTAATTTTATATTAGTCTTAAGGTTCTTAAATAATATAAATATTCTTACCTATAGGTATATAGCAAAGGATAACTAAGCCTAACTTAAGTAAGTATAAAAGGTTTACTAAAACTAATTTACTAAGTTAAGCTTAAAGTTTTATTTATAAAAAAATAAACTTATTTACTTTACTAAGTACTACTAACTAATAATAACTTTAGTTTAACTTAGAAATACTACTATTTAGCTTATTTAGTTTACTTACTTTCTTAAGGTATAAATATATAGAAAGCTTTAATAAAAGACTTACTAATTTAAAGTTATAAAAAAGCTAGCTTAATAATAACTTACTCTTACTATAGTTTTAGTATTAATATAAAGGTATTTTATATAAAATATAAGAATCCTTTATATATAAGTTATTTAAAGCTTAGTTATATATAATATAAAAATATACTATATCCTAATAAGCTATAAAAGAGTTACTAAGGGTATAGCTAAAGAGTTTAAAAGAGAGTAGCTTTATTATCTTTAAGTAGTTATAAATACTTATAAAGCTATACCTTAAGCCTTAGTAAAAACTAAAGTAGCTATACTACTTATTAACCTTTACTTTAACTTTTAGGTATAATACTTTTATAAGTAAATTAAAGTAAATAGTATAGTAAAGAAAATCTAAGGCGCCTATATTATAATTATAACTTAGCTTTAATAAAGATATTATTAATATATTTATTAAGGCCTTAAACTAGCCTTTTATATACCCCTTTAATACTATCCCTTTTTATATTTAAATAAACTTAACTCTATTAAAGAGTTAAAATAAAAATAGGTAGATAAATAGTATTAAAAGAGAGCTATAGTATAAGTATATTAGCCTTACTATACCTTTATAGTAGCTAAGTAAGATCTTAACTTTAGAACTATATAGAAGCTTATATACTTATATAAGCCTTTTAATAAGTATAAGTTATTCTTATTTATATAAATATATATAAAGAAAATTAAGCTTAAATCCTTTCTATATAATTAATATATTCTTAGTATAAATTCTCTTATTTATTATTATTAGCTTAACTTTAAGGACTACTACTATATTATTTTAAATTGCTTAAACTATAACTACTTATAACCTTTTAGGCTTAATATACTACCCTTTTAGAATAATAAGGATATTTAAGTTATACTTAATATACTTTAGTTTATAGGCTTCTTTAGTAAGTAAATACTAAAGATTAATTATATTTTTTATTTTATATTAGCTACCTACCTTAAAAAGAAATAAAAGTATAAGGTAGATAAAGGAGTAAAAACTAAACAAAACTAATATAAAGCTAACTTAACCCTTAGCTAAAGCTAAAATATAGCCTAACCTAGCTAAAGTAATTCTATTACTATATTATTATTAAATATCTTATAAACCTAAAAAAGTAGTAACTTAGGCTTATAATAGAATATATAAGGGAACCTAGGTATAATTATAGATTATAGTTACTATTATTACTTATAACTACTATTATTTATTATACTATTACTTATATAAAGAAAGAATAAAAAAGAGAAAGTGCTTAAGCTAAACCTATATTAGCCCTTAGCTAATTTTACCCCCCTCTTTAGGTCTTTTATAGTTACTTAAAGGGGTAGGCTTTATTAGCTACCTTTAAGGCTATTATAATTTACTTTAAGAACCTTAGGCACTCTTTTTTAAAGTATATAGTTAAACTACCTTTACTATTAGCTTAACCCTTCTCTATCCCTTTTTATTTAATTAGATTTTATACTACTTCTTATAAGCTACTATATTTCTTTTATATATATATTAGTATCTTAAGATTAAGGAGGGGCTAAGTTAAACTTATAAAGGTAAAGATAATACCTTTAGTTATCTTATTCTCTTTTATTTACTTCTTTTAAGCTATAAGCACCTTCTTAACCTTTACTTTATATAAAAAAGACTTCTTTAGTTATAAATATAGTTAAGCTTTAAGTTAGCTTTAAAGAGAAATAACTTATAAAAGAATAATTTTTACCTTACTTAATATATTTATAGTAAAGTTTAGTAGGGTTTATAATAGGGTTAGCTATAGTACTATATTAAACCTAACTTAAATTTATTTACTTTTTTAGTTAAAGTAATAGCTTATAATCTCTTTAAACTATATAAAATAGGGTTTATAGAGCTAAGTATAAGTAGTGCCCTTAAATAATATTAGCTTTATACTAATATAGAACTAATAAAAGGACTTATTAGCTTTAAAAAAAGGTTATCTTTCTTTTTTTTATTAAGTATCTTTTAAAGGGAGAAGTTAGTAGAAATTAACTAAAACTATAGTAGTCTTATTAAAATAGTATTAATTAAGGGGCAACTTATAAATAAAAAGAATAATTAAAGAAGAAAAAAGAAAAAAGAAAAGGCTAAAGACTTAAGAGAAAAGCCTTTATTTATCTTCTTAACTACCTACCCCTATATAACCCTACTATTAAACCTTATAGCTACTAGCTAGCTGCTTTACTAATTTAAACTAAACTCCTTAACCTAAATAAAGGCTAAGTTAGTACTCTATTAACCTTAATAAGACTTTAAATTCCCTTATATTAATACTAAACTTAACTTATCCCTTACTATTGCTAGCTTATACTAATTAAGAATAAGCTAAATAAGTAAGCTTAAGAGACTAGTTAATATAAACTAACTTATACTAATACTAACTTAAAACCTTATTAGCTTATATTAGTCCCTTAGGACTACTATTAATTAAATATAGATTCTATTTATACCTAAACCTTCTATCCTACCTTTTAATAACTACTACTACACTTAGCTTAGTAAGTAGTATACCTTATTTCTATAGCTAGGACTACCTTAGAGCCTATATAGGCTTTAGTAAATATATAAATATATAGTATATAGGATTTCCTCCCTATACTAGGGTTTTTCCTATATAGATTAGTAAGATAAAGTACTAAATAGCGGCTACTACTAGCTGTCTAGGGTAATTTAATGAATAAATAAAGATATATAAAGCTACTAATTAAAGCTTAAGTAAAATATATTAAATTCCTTATTTAGAATTATTAATTTACTATTAAATTCTTTTATTAAGCTTATTTATATTAATTTAGTTAAGGTCTTAGGCTTATATTATAATTAAGAGATTAAAAGTAGCTTTAGGGTAGTAAATTATTAAGATATATACTTTATAAGCTTATTATTTTATATATTCTACCTTT
Source organism: Claviceps sorghi (assembly GCA_018360135.1). Taxonomy (NCBI): domain Eukaryota; kingdom Fungi; phylum Ascomycota; class Sordariomycetes; order Hypocreales; family Clavicipitaceae; genus Claviceps; species Claviceps sorghi. Next base: position 1,972 of record SRPV01000025.1, on the reverse strand, counting down.
ATACTTAGCTTATTAGTTTTAACTATTATAAGCTTACTACTTTAGCCTTTTTACTTAACTTTTATACTTTTTTCTTTATATTATAAAAGAATATAGCTATTAAAGATAAGGGGTTCTTTAAATATTAGCTTTTACTTTAATTTTATAAGGAAACTTGGTGTTTTTTAACTTAGCTTTTTCTTTTCTAAGAAATATAGTATTATTAAGGCTAAAGGTATTATTAGTTTATATTTTAATAATACTAAAATCTAGGTTTTTATTTAAAGTAATTAATAAGTATAGATTATAGCTTAAGGTTATTATTATAAGCTTTTCTTAATAATACTTTATATAGGTTACTTATTAATAGGTGCTTACTTTAGCTATCTTATAAAATAGCTTAATTACTTTTATAATTATATTAGTAGAATATAAGTAAGTAATTTATTAAGGCAATCTTATAATAATTAACTTATTAAAAGTAGTTTAAGACTATATATAAGCTTATATAATATCTTAAATCTATAAAGAAATGTTTTCTTTTATTAGTAATAATGCCAATACTATAATAAGTTATTAGCTTATTTATTAAATTATTAGTAACTATATAAGAATTATATCTTTTTCTTTATTACTATACCTTTAGATTTCTAGCCTTGATTTTTTATAAGGCTTATTAATACCTTTTTCTTTTAACTTTTAAATTATATAAGAGTTAAAAAGGTAGTAGTTTCTATATTTTTTTAGGTTAAAAGTAATTAATTTAAAAACTTTATAAAATAATAGGGTATTAATCTTATTTTTATTAAACTTAGTAAAGAGCTTACTTTTATTAGTTATTTTACCTTTTTTTCTAAGGTTTATTATAAGCTAAAAGTTATTCTTTTTCTTAGTAATTAAAAAGGTAAAGTCTTTAGTATTATCTTTATAGTTATTACTAATATATATAATAGCTATTATTTTTTTAGTCTTATTTTTTAATACCTTTCTTTTTTCTTTTTTTTATATACCTCTCTTTTTTAAGTTTTACTATAGTAATATCTTAAAGTTAGTAAATAAAAGGTATAAAATATACTTAATACCTTCTTATTTTACTAACTATATTTATAGTAAACTAATAAAAGGGATATTATTTTAATATCCCTTACCTTCTTAGTTTATAACTTTTTAACCTATAGTATTTTCTATTATAAGCCCTTTACACCTCCTTTAGAAAATAATATAAATATACTAAAAATAATAATCCTTTATAATATTAATTACTATAGGCGCTTAAGAGGTATCTTAAGGCTACTCTTTATTTATAGTAATTATTACTATAAAGACCTTTTAGTAATACTATTCCTTTATAATAGTAATTACTATAAGTATATAAAGGGCACCTTTAAGCTACCTTTTATTTATAGTTATTATTATTATAAAGACCTTAGTAATAAATATATTTATTATCTTCTTAATATTATCTTTTAAAATTCTTAATATAGTAATTATTATTATAAAAACCTTTCTTAATTATTCCCTTCTTTTTTTTATAAGTAGTATTACTATAGTTTCTTTAGCTTATATTAAAAGTAACTTTATTTTTTTATAAAGTTCCTTCTCTTTTTTATTTATTTTTTTCTCTTTTTTATTCTCTCTCTCTTTTAATAAACTAACAACTCTATTATTATTAAGTAGTTTTATTATATAAGGCTTTATAACTATATTTTAAAAGTTTATAAGGCTATTAAATATTACTATAGTATAAGTCTTATTATTTATAGCTAGCAACTTATAGAAACTATATTAACTACCTTTTTTATACTATACCTTTATATTAAATTATAATAGTAGCTTATAGGTTAAGAAAGTATTTAGCTTATTTCTTATATATAATATATTATATAGTTGCTACTTTATAAAGTATTTATAAGCTTTATTAATAGCTTTATAAAGAATTATAGCCCTTTAAGTTATTAAAAGGCTTAAGGCTAATTTTATTATTATTTATAAA
>SRPV01000249.1:0-26313 GCA_018360135.1 Claviceps sorghi | reverse complement strand
GAAAAAAAAAAAAAAAAAAAAAAAAAAAAAAAAAAAAAAAAAAAAAATTAGTCATGTGTACCATATTGGCTGCCACCGTCGCATTTCGAAAGACAGTCGGGAGTTCTTACCACTCGTGTTGCTGGGAGAAGACGCGGAAGATTTACTTGAGGAGCCGGTGGCAGAAGCCATGGTAGTCGAAGCAGTGGCAGTATTGGTGCGGCTCGCCGTAGGCAGCGCCGAGGAGGCGGTCGAGGAGGCGGTCGAGGTAGGGTGGTCAGAGGAGCTGGTGCCCGACTTGCTGGCTCCGATGGTGCCTGTGCCGGTGTAGGAGAACTGTTTGCTGTAGTTGAAGGCCTTGGCGTCGGCGTTGCTGACAATCTTGAAGTTGTAGACGCCGGTGGTGATATCCTTGGCAGTGAAGGTGAAGGAATCACCCGTCGCAGTGGCTGTGGGGGCATGTCAGCATCGGTGCTTTGTGGGTTTCCTTTTCCTTTTTCCTTTTCTTTTTTACAAGGAAAAGGAAAAGGAGAAGCCACATACTGGTCAGTGTCTTGACATCCCGAGTGTTGGTCGACGGCCCGTTCTGGAGAATAATAGTGCATCCCCCCTGGCAGTTGTTGAACTTGAGGTTGAAGCCGACGCCCTCCTTGACGTCAAAGTCCGAGTTGAGAAAGCTGGGGTTTGCGGCAGCGGCAGCGGCAGCGGCAGCGGCGACCAAAGCGGAGAAAACGACGGCGTACTTCATTTTCCCCTTTTCTTTTCTTTTCTCTCTCTTCCACCGGGACTGTAGAAAAGGCGTTGGTACAAGGGAACGGTCTGCCTACTTTAGGGGCGGAGAGAGTGGAAAAGCAAGGAGCGAAGAAGGAAGGAACTGCAAGTCAAGGTACAGCGTCAGCGAGCGGAGACGGCTTCTCTCGGACATGATGGCTTTCTTTTTCCGACGTGAGGTTGCGCCTAGTCACGCGCCGTCGTTGACGGGTGTGGATGGAGCCGGTTGGCCGCGCGCCAGCCAGGCAAAGGCGACTGGGTTGCGACAGGACGGGGGTCAACCGAAGAAGCTTGAGGTTATTCCTTCCCCAACGGGCCGTGGCGGGTTGGTGACTTGGGCTCGCCTCTCGCGGCACGTCCTGTTGAACGAACCACCATCACACCCCTTTTTGCGAACAACGGCCGTGGCGAGCCAACCTGGGAAAGGAAAAGGGGAAAGAAAGAAAGCGCACCTACATGAAACCAGGTAAACGATGGTCTTGGTCAGCGTCGGCGCAAGCAAGCGAGGGACGAGAGGGACGAAATATCGCAGGGTTTGGCAAAAAGGATAAAGACGAGGGCGTCTGGACGGGCCGCGCGCACAGGCGACGGCGTGGCCTGGATTCAAATACATATGAGCATAAAGCACCTCAAGTACTTAGGTACCTACCTACCTACTTACTTTATCTACTTACTTAAGTACCTACATACGCAGATGTACGTATGTACGCACACATCAGACATATTCCTTGCGCCGGCTCCATTGCGCCTTCCCCGGCACCCGCACCAGCACCAGCACGAGGAACGGGACGGCATGGATTGGCGGTTGTGATTGTGCCGCTACCATTGCCCGTTTGACGCGTCGGATGCTCAATCTCCGCTACATTCCGAGTGGCCATGCCATGCCAAAGCACCAGTCACATCCATCACAAAGGCCGTGGCCGAAATGAGGGCATGCCCTTCTCCGCGCACGCGCCCATACATACAATGCACATACATACATATGTACATATGTACACACCCATGTTTTGGTTCGTTCCTGCGTCGCTCACGGTCCCGACCCGACGCGTGCTAGCGCCGAGCCAGGGGGGGCTCCGCCGTTGCAACGAGTTTTGCAGTTTTGCTATCATGATTCATTGCTGGCTGCACCCAACCTCGGCAACTTCCCCTGTCGCGCCTGCCGATTCATTCTGACGGCGACGCTAACGGACAGGACAGCACAGCACAGCACAGGACAGTACAGCACACGCACACGCACACGCACGGACCAATCGACGACGCACCAGAAGCCCCGCCAAATCTCCTCGTCACCAATATTCCCTCTTCTGGCCTCCATCTGCACCCCGCGCACCACCACATGCCCGCACCTGCCTCCCGCCGCACGCCACCCACAACATCCAATGTTGCCTGTCTCAGAAAGAAAATGCTCCATCTTCAGCGCTATTTGCTTTTAATTACGCACCCGCGGCGGCGCTGCTGCGCCGCCCCCCGTCGTCAGCCAGCTTGGGTTGGCTCCATGGAATATGGAATGGAAGCCTGCCGTCTCCTCTGTCCCCCCGCGTGCCATGGCCAGAAGAAGCCGTAAGAAGCAGCATGATTCGCGCCATTGCACTGACAAGACATACATCCACGTTATGTACTGTACACACCTTTTCAGACAAGACGGGCCCAGCAACATCCAAACTGACTTCTCAGAATCCGAAAACGAAGCCGTTACAGTCGCCAATTACATCAATTGTTATTTAACCACGCCCATGTCGCGATACGAAAATTTCCCCCCCCCCCCCCCCCCCGTCTGCCGTGCTGTGCTGTGTTTTTCTCCCCTCCTCTTCCATCCAGCTAATAATAGTCCTTGTTCATTGGCTCAGTTAAATCGTGCCTGTGAGCGCGTGTCTTGACCCAGCGCCTCCTTCATCTATGCAAATACAAAAAAATGTGCCTTGGTTCTGCTAATGCCTTGCTCCATCCATCTGGCTTGTTAGCCTTGTGGTTGACCGTGGGAACGGTGTGGCAACGTTGAGCAATGTGACCCCATCAGATTTAGAGTACCGGAAAAAAAAAGCATCCGGTGATCAATACTCCTTGGGTTGCGCGGCCAGCCATCTTAATGCTCGAGCAAGCGCAAGCTGCCCTGCACGACAACGTTCTCGAGAATGGAACCAGGGGGGATGTCAATGGTGCTGCCCTCCGTGGCGACAATAATGACAGTTCCCTTGAGTGTGACGCCGCGGCCGAGATTGACAGCACCTGTGATGGTGAGGTGGTCCAGCTCAAGAACCTTGGGGATGGAGGGGATGTGCTTCTGGAAGTCGGACACCTTCTTGAAGTCACTGCCCAGCTTGATCAGAGGAGCGTCACCGAAGCGAGCAGCGCTCAGCTGGAGTTGGCCGTGCTTGAGCGTGTACAAATCTGACTTGACGAGCATCAAGTCGGAGCACGTCTTGACCGGCAAGAAACGTCGGCGAGGGACGTTGACGCCATGGGCGTTTTTGAAGTGGCGGATCGCGGCGCCTACAGCCGTCTCGAGCTGCAAAATGGAGATGTCTGATTCGCCCTTTTTGTCTCCAGGAATTGTTTTGCCGTTGGGAATGATTTCCATCTCAAGCTCGTCATTCTCCACAACACGCTTGATGGCCTCGAGGTTGAGCCAGATGTTGTTGGTGTTGAAGTACTTGAACTTCTTGATGGACTTGAACTCGTTAACGTGCTCCTTGGGAACTTGGGCAATTTCGAGAAGGCGAACGGATCCATCGTAATCAATGATGGTGCCGCCCTTAACGTCAGCCTTGGTCTTGTTGGTCAACTCCATAATGTACTCGGCCTTGGTCTCCACCATGTGTTGCAGAATGCGCAGGTCCACTACGGCGCCCAAATTGTCCACGTTGGACAAGAAGATAATCTCGATTCCACGCTCCAGGAGCTTGTCGAGAATGCCCGAATTATACAGCGACTCGAAGACGTCGCCGTGGCCGGGCGGGTACCACTCCGAAATGGGCGATTTGAAATCCTTGGGCACTGGCAGAAGCGAGTCCTTGTAGATTCGGGGGTATCGAGACTGATTGAACGTGAGAATGTCGACATTGTGGCCCTCGTACTTCTTGATGATGGCGGCAGTATCGTCGTTGGTGTTGAACGAGTTCATGAGGAGGAAGGGGACGTTGACATCGTAAGTTCGGTTCAAGAACTCGATTTGACGGACCGAGAGGTCGAGGAAGGACATGCCATCACGGACTTCAATAACGGACTTGGGACCGACACAGCCCATGGATGTTCCCAGACCACCATTGAGCTTCAAAACCGCTAGCTTGTTCAGGAAGTTGACAGTCTCCGAGTTGGCAAGGTCTTCATAGTCCACAACCTGCCCCTGGGCTGGAGGAGCAATTCGTTCCCAGTCACTGTGTACGATTGTTTGTTAGCATATTTTTTCCATAATGTTCGGCTCCCAGCCATGTCCCTCCTTCCTCCCTCTTTTTCTGCCATCTTTTTGAAACACATTAGCTGGAGCCCACATACACGACATTACCCTTGGCCTTGTCATTCAGATATCGGCGGAACAGAGCGAAGAAGTTGTCCATCTCGGTCTCAAAGAGCTATTGGCAAGACGGGGAAAAAGTCAGTTGCAATTTTGAGATGGCAATTGCGCGTCTTGACGCTTTAGACGAGGTATACGGTACCTTCTTATCGTTGGGATCCTCAACAGTCTCGGCGAGGTTAGTCAGAGCATTGCGCATCTGAGCAGCCGCAACATTGGTCGAGGTGTTTTCGAAGGCCTGTAGGCGCAAGGTTAGCCGAGGTCTTTTTGCTATTTCGCCAGAAACGCATTATTGTGGCAATGGACATGGCCGCTTGCCAAGAAGATAGGTCTGAGATGAAGCCCAGAGAGCACTACCAATCAACCATCTTATACGTAATCTAAGCCAGATCCAGCATGTCGAACAGGAGCGGAGGATCAAGCCATGATTGTATCGTGGCATTGGGCATATGGGAATGCTGTGAATTTAGTTTTCGGTAATAGGCAGCGCGACACTGCCAACAGGCAAGAGCCAAATTCACGCGGCACCAGAGTATCCGATCAAAATGGAGTCTCGCCCCGCGGATACCTTGCAATTGCGCACGATAGCCAAGCATTTCTCAGAATCAGGGAAGCAACTTGAAGATAGCCTGGTCGTCATGGAAATTTGGTTCGTGTTGGACAGCTGGTCGACGGTGAAGCCATTGGCAAGCCAGGGGCTAGCACAAAACGAAGCATAGATGGTGTTGGACTTGGAACGGCACAGACGCGAGGGGGGCAAGCAAATTGTAGCAGCGTCATGGCAGTGCACACGCTGTGAGAATCCAGAAAGAAATTCAGTCTCACTCACCATGTGACTGCGAGTCTTGCCGTGGTGGCGCTTCTCGAAGCCATTATCTTCGCTTGTAGGCTTGAGGTGAGTAGGCAGAGCGCTCTTTACAACGCCGGCCATTGTGTCTGTATTGGTGTCGGAAATCGGAGTGGATGAAGAGTGTCGAGAATTTCTGTTGCAGAATCACAGGAGGGCAAGTTCGAGTTGTAGGAAAAGAAGACTTTAACAGAGAGTCAATCACGAAGAACGAGTCGGAAAGACGAAGGGGCTAAATGATGGAGGAAGAGGACTGGAGGCCTGATGAGGACGTTGTCGCCAACGAGAACGGCCAGGAGAAGGTGGGGCAGGCTGGTGGGGCTCGAGCAGCAGCTTGAGAGCTCCTGGCTGGTGGACTGTCCAGAATTTCGGAGCAGGAGCAAGAGGAGGTACCTCGGACGGCAGGCGCGGGCGACGATCAGAAAAGGGATGCTCCCACCAACAAGGCGCGCGACAAGCTCGTGTTGCTGAAATAATACTATTCTATCCCTGGCTGGTCAAGCAATTTGCCTCTGCTAGGCTGGCGCTCTTTCACCTTGGTGCCCTCCCAACAAACCCGACCAGACGGAAAAGCAAGCTTTTTCAATCTTCCGAGGACCCATGGGCCAACCGCAACCCAAAAAGCAGAACGCTCCAACGTTTTTACGGAGCACAAAGAGGGGGCGACGAGGCTTGTACTGACGTCAGAGAGGTGGCCAAGGCATCACGGCGCGACGCGGGTGCGGATGCGGATGCGGACGATTTTGCCAGCAAGGAGCGACGAGGAGGCGGCAAGTGAGGCGTCGATGACGAAGGCCGCATAGGGGAATGGGCCGGGCTGGCGAGCATTGCATTGCCGTTGATGTTTCCCCAGCGCAACGTTTCATGAGGATGGTGTGGCATGCTTCCAACAGACAGTACTGCACAGTTTCCTATAACAACAAGGGACGAGCCAAGCTGTACTCCACAGAACGAGGTTGTGCCCCGGCAATCAAGATATCACGATGGGTTAGCAGGCGTAATAGGTTGATTGATTCTTGTGTTGATGAAGCAATGCAATTTCGATCTAGTCCAACTCATCAGGAAAATGCCTACTGTCGCGCAGCTAATTTATTTTAGCTCCACGGAAAAGAGCGACAACCTAGCCTCAGGGCTGCACACGATTGGACCGTCTAGGGTTTTCTCGTGTGACGAATCCCTCTGCTGCCACTGCCTCCAGGGGGGGGGGGGGGGGGGGGCCGAACATTGTGGCTCCGTCAATCGCGTTTTATCGCCAGAATCCTACCGTGAGGGGGACCGCCAGTCAGAGTATTGCAACCTTTCAACAAGCCAGGCACTGGTCGTAAGAATAGAAACAACTTTGCTGTCAGCGTTTCCGTCCTTTGCGCGACGCATTACACGCCCCCCCACACGCCGTGCTTGAACCCGGCTGTAATCTGCGCAGGGTCTCTTGGCAGGGCAAGCGGATGCGACATTGTTGGCGAACACGGCTGAAGCTATTGAGGCTGTGCAGGACGGAGTGAGAAAAAAAAAAAAAAAAAAGGGTCCAAAAGGATCCTACCCCTCTTGTTTTTCTCGTGTTCCAATGCTACCGCGAGAGTCGAGACTGGTATTTACTCGTGGACACGTGGAGTCGGCACTGGATATCATGGCCCAAGACCTGGAGCCCCTTGAACACCGGCAAGTGTTCAACTACAGTAGGCCTCACATGCCACGGTACTAAATATATACGTACATATACATTTGCATGTACTTATGAAGCACGTTACAAAGTGCAATTGACGGCCCGAAAGCGATAGTCAAATATGCAAGCGATTCCGTGTTCCCATCATCCCTTTGAGTGCGCCAAGGCGCCAAACAGGTCACGAAAGGGCTACTGGGCCACTCATACAGACTACTTACCTACCTAGGTAGGTAGATAAGGGATACTCGATTTTACACGGGAGCTGTGCTATAGTAGAGGCCCTCCTAGTACAAAGAGCTACATTGAGGGTGGTGCGACGAGCTGCAGAATAGGAAGTATTTCCACGTACATGCACCGATGTGGGGCCCGTGAGCGCCAAAGGGATGCGCCACAACGCTCCGTCCGATGCTCCTCACGACGCCATCGCAGCTGGCAGATCAACGGCCCGCGGTGACACCAGACGGCTGGGCTTTGGCATTGCCGACGCCCCGACTATTAACCGACGAACCCGACAGCTTTGCACTGACAACTTCGTCCAGACAAACCTGCCGTCTGGTACCATGCCAAACCTCAAGGTCTTGCACACACGCCAGCGTATCGTGCATTCTCACCGCATTCAATCGCGCATTTGTGTCTCTCTTGCTGCCGGGTCTTTCAAGGTCCTGGGTATTCTTGCCTGATACGTGCACGAGGAGGACAGTCATGATGCGTGTGTGAATTCGTCCATTTGCTCTTCTCCGCTCCGCTCCTCCGCTGTCTACTCCGTGCCCATGCTTGTTTGCCATTGATCGCACGATCCGCAGACCTCGCGCGTTCACGTCTGCGGGGATCCTGGAGAGACGAGTGCAAAGGAGACTCGTAGGCAAGAACCCCCTCCGAAGCCGCCTTGTCTGACAAAACCCATCACCCAACCACATCTGACCCCGTCGCCAAAAGACCTCATTCCCGACCTCCAACCATGGGATCCCTCAACGTCGTCGTCCCCTTTTGGCAAGCAAACTGTCCTCAGGACCAACTGACGGCGGAATGTCCTCCCTTTCTTGTCGGCCTCAGCGCCAAGGACCAACGCATCATCGGCACCCCCGACGCGGCCTTCAAGATGCTCACCTGGGAGGACGTCAAGACCATCGTCAAAACAAACAGGCTCGAGCTCTTCCAGAGAACACCCTCCGACTTGCGGCGCTACAAGGCATTCACCTTCCAGTTGGCGAAGCAGTACGGCAACGTTGCCGCCTTCATCCTCGAGAAGCGCCTGCGCTGGCAGGAACCCATTCAGTCCCGCGGTGCGCCTTTCCACCACGCAGAGGACGTCAAGATTCTCTGGAACGACTGGCCCTATGGTATCGACAAGCGCGTCGTTCACCTCGTTGTGTGGACAAAGTTTGAGCTCAGAACGGACCCTCTGACGGGGGATTTGACCGATGAGGCCCGGGCCGAAATTGACGGCTTTGTGACGAGGACGTTTCGGTCTCGGCTGCCCGCGCAGCATGTGAGTGATGACGGATTCGACTTCTTCCCGCCTCCTTCATTCTCGTTTCTTTGATGTGCTTCTTCCTCGCTTTCCAACGCAATGATGCTCTTGATTTCGGAAAGCGGACAACAGATGAGGCAGCGACTGACTGGGACCCTGGGCGGTGCAGGTGGTGTGGTTTAAGAACTGGGCCAGTCTCAAGTCCATCGACGCCGTTGAGCACTTTCACGTCATGATGTTTGACCCAGACCCCGGCTTTGTTCGTGAAATTACCAATGGCGATGTGCCTCAGTGTGACAAGACGGACTTGTAGTAGAGAGGGTGGCATTGTATGGACGGACGTGGGAGAACTGGCTCGTCCTCCACGAGTATGGTTGGCAAAATCCAAAAGTGCTGATTCCAAGCACTTGTTCTCGTGTCATGTATTCGCGACGGGCGCTTGGCTATGCAATTCTCCCGGCCGACCGCGTCACGGTCGCTTCTTCCCACATAACCAAACACAAGCCCGTTAGCTCGCGACGTCATTTGTCCCAATATTCAACTCCACGCACGGTGCGTCCGCAAAAACCACGGCAATGGGCTTCTCAACCGCAATGCGCAGATGCCACCCTCGGCCATCCTCGGGGGCAACATGCTTTTTCTTCAAGTAGCCTGTCATACGGACAGCAAGGTCCCCCAGCAACGCCTCAATTGTCTCAAAGGACGAACTCGTCATGGCCTGCAATTGAAGAACAAATGTCAACCACGACGATCGCTTGTTTGGAGTAAAATTCGTTCTCAGGCAAAATATACATGTAGAAGAAGAGGAAGAAGAAGAAGAAGAAGAGAAAGAAGAAGGTAAAAAGAATCATGATGATTTAAATGAAGAGCTTGTATAAGAAAGAAAAAATTGACTTTTATAATATAAAATACAAGACATGATTTTTCATGTCCAAAACAAAAGGAAAGGGAGGAGAAAGGGGAAAAGAAGAAAGTCCAAGACCACCAAAAGCTCTTTCAAAAAGTTTGCAGGAAAAAAAAAAAAAGAAAAGTCGTAGAACGTACCTCGACAATTACGCTCTCCAAATCACAGTAATTATCTCTTCTATCATCAAACCTCTCCACCTCGACATTCGCCACCACACCCTGCTTTGCCAGTCTCTCGTTGTCATTCACGCCGATGAGAACAGGCACGCGAATGCCATGCAACGTGAGCGCCAGGCCCCTCATGATGAGGGCGCTGTCCTCAAAGACTCCGTGCCCCGTCAAGCTGACCCCTTGGCCCTGAAGACTGGCTTTCGGCAAAGATACTTTGAGCTCCAGGCTCTTCAGGGACGCGAGTCGGAGGAAAGGCGTGCTGCCGGGGCTGCTCGTGCCGCTGGCCGAAGCAAAGAGCTCCTGGCCGGTAAGACCAGTCCAGATGCTGGCCAGCACGTCCGGGAGGGCAATCGCCTCGCGGGTGCTGGAATTGAGGCTGTCCAGTATCGAGAGGATGGCTTTGCTGAGGAGTCCGTAGTGGACCGTGTCGGGGGTGAGGGCGTCGGAGGCGGAAGCCGATCCGAAGGCGCGGAGGAGATGGACCGTCGCGGAGACGGAGATGGGCTGCGCGCGGTTGGGACGGCCCCAGGCATCGTGGGGTCCTTGGATGGTGGATTGAATGTTGTTGATGCGCACGGTTGAAGGGGCTGGGCCGGTGGCTAGCAGGAAGTTGTGGGAGGTTTGCAAAGGCGGTGGTGGCATGGTATCTCCCGTGGGATGATGATGATGATGATGATGGATGCCTGATGTTTTGCCAGCGGACGGGAACCTCTCCCTGACCCCGAGGTATTTCGATGTGTGTTTTCCGCAAGGGAAAATATTGGGCACTGTTTTCTCTCTGCTTCCCTTCTGTTTTTCCTCTCTTTCTCTCCTCGTCCTTGTCCTTGTCCGCCAGATGAGGGCGCCGCACAATCCCGGCTTCTTCGACGACGGCTCACGTTGGTTAGTCAGGGTCCGCGTGCGGGTTTTTGTCCCGCCGAGTCTGCGCGTCAAAGACGGGAAACACGCAGCTCACGGCCCATGCATGGGAGTGGGGGCGGGGGTCATGATTTATCCCTTTGGATGTGCGAAGGCGCCAACGAGGTCGCAAAAGGGCTAATGAGCCAATCACACTAAGTCTAAATAGGAGGTACTTAGCTTTTAGTGGAAAACTAGGCAATAACTTAAGTCACTATAATCTTCTTTAGTACAAATAGTTACATCTAATAGCAGCGCATTCTAAGGTTAGAAAAGGTAGCTTTAAAGTACCAGCGCTGATGTGGGTCCCGTAACCTCGTTGGCGCCTTCGCACATCCAAAGGGATAAAACAAAAATCCGACACGTGGATTGATTTGCGCACGTGGACAACAAAACAGCCAGAATGGCACAAACGGCCGTGTCGTCGTCCGCCAACGCAGCCACCCGCGACTGCACGCGCGTGTGAAGAACCAAATTTCCCATGACGCTGGCCCGTATTCTGCGTTCACTCCTCGGCCACGCATTGCGCATCGGGCATGTCGAGCTCAGATGCTCCGCCAGGAGGACTGAACGAGGAAGAAACAGACATAAGTAGGGAACCTGCATCGGAAACGAGGACTGTCCAAGGCCGTTGAATGGCTGCATCCCTCCAGCACCACTACCTACCCTTTAGGCGAGCCAGCGCGCTTTCCGTTCCTGAAGTTTTCAGATGGTCCCCGGGGCGGTGATGCTGAGGTCCCCTGGTGTTTCATCTCCAATTCTATTTTCCGGCCGGCAAGGACGAGAAACAATCCATGCTCGAGGCTACAGATGACCTACGTACATACAATACCATCCAAGTGTACAATGAATACAGTACAGGCTCTGCATGATTTTACACACTTGGGCGTTTTATAAAGCAAAAAGCCTTTGTAAAAGCACTTGTTACGTGCTAGATACGGCACGTAAATTGTAGGCATCCCCAGCTTGTGCGATGCGCTATAAGCGTCATGAAAAAGAAGACACGAGGTCGCAGATAGGTGCGCAGTTGTATGCAGGAAATAAGCTAGGAGGAGTCTGCAGGAGTCTGCCCTTCATTGGCAGAGTCCTTTGTCATGCGTTGAACATCACGGGATTCCTCGGCATTGGCAGAGTCCTTTGTCATGCGTTGAACATCGCGGGATTCCTCGGTTCCACCTTGGCACCTGAACCCTCGGTCCGCGCTGCCCTAGTATCTAGCCTCATATCTCAGGCATCCCTCCTGAGATGCCCATCGCACACATTTTGTATGCAGGTAGCATTCCATATATCGAATGCCACATCATGTAACAGCACTTATCAGATTCACTACATTGGTCTTTATAAGGCCTGGTAAAGGTCCTTATGGCAAGTAAAGTCCCTCGTCCGCGATTTTTAACAAGTTTATATCTTATGATACCTAAGATATAAGGCTAGAAGTAGGGCAGCGCGTTCCGGTCGTTCCGGCTGAGGTGGAAACCAAGGAATCGCATGACGTCTCCGAGGGCTCTGGCTACAGGTGCGGATTGAGGAATTTCGCTGATGTTCAACAAATGGAGCCTAAGGATTCTGCCTATGTAAAAGCGATTGAAGTTAACCCTGTATTTACCCTTTTCCCCTTCTCACCCGTGATGTGCAACAGGTACGAGGGGCTCTGGCTGAGGATGCGACCGAGGAGTTTCCTAGTGTTCAACAAATGGAGCCTAAGGATTCTTGTTATGTAAAAGCGATTGAAGTTAACCCTGTATTTACCCTTTTCCCCTTCTCACCCGTGATGTGCAACAGGTACGAGGGGCTCTGGCTGAGGATGCGACCGAGGAGTTTCCTAGTGTTCAACAAATGGAGCCTAAGGATTCTGCCTATATAAAAGTAATTGAAGCTAAACCTGCATTTACCCCTTTTCCCCTTCTCATAGGTTTAGAAGAAAGCTGTATAAGTAGCACAGAGTTTCCCGAGTATTCATTTGGGACAACCAGCCCTGTCTATTCATTTAGGACAACCAGCTTTTGAATACAAACCATTCACATTTTTCACCATGCTGTTCCCCACAGTTCTCCTAGCTCTTGCAGCAGCTGCTCCTGCTTTAGCAGACCACGAGATGATTAACGGTCAACAGTGGGAAGGCTGGATGTATTGCAATGACGGAACCCCCGGCGACCACTCATGTGAGGACCAGGGAATGTTTACTTATTGCGTAAGCTAAAGCGATTTTTTTCTTCTCGTCTTTATCTATATCCTACTAACCTTCTCTGCAGTGCAACTGGCGGCGTTGGTATGATTTTAAAACCACAAGGTTTGTTAAAAACTTTGCACTTAATAATGCATCGCCTAAAACGGATTTTTGCGTCGTAAGCGGGTAAGTCATTCCGAAACGGTGTACACCCAACTTCTACGGCAAAAATGTTCGAAATTATCTAACTTGCTGGACGCTAGTGACATTGGGGGTAAGGTCTCTTGCGCCCCGAACAACGCACCAAAGGGTGCTTCTAAAGCCCCGAACGGAGAGACTACAATTTAATCCTTGTTTGATTTTACAAGAGTACATGATTAGAGTACCTATCGATAGAAAATACAATATTTAGTAGCAAAGGACTTTTTTATTATGTGATATGCGTTTTGATTAGATAACAGAGTGGGTCAGTACCGAAATGTACTCTTCTACACACGAAAGGGATACAAAGTGTTCTTAGAGTCACCTTTTTGCTTACTTAAATAATTTAGCTAGATAAAATTACAAACAAATCAATATTTTTATTATAAGTTATTTATTTTTTAAAGTGAATATGATATAAGGTCTTTAGTAAATGCTTAAATATTTTATATTAATAGTAATTATAACGAATAAAATAAGTTCTATATAATTCAACTAAATTAAAATAATTATAGTATTGCCCATTTATTAGCGCCATAGTCCGTTCGCCTTGCGAGAACGGCAAAATCACCACCTTTTTCGCTAGTAAGACCTCTTTACAAATAAGTAATACGATCATGAGCTTTTTCCCACTTTCATTTACCAGTAATCCCTTTTATCAGACCCTGGCATACCGACAGGAAGAAAAAAAAAACGCTGCTCCAAGGCTCAGGGTCGCGCATTGACTCCAAATAGATGGTTCGTTCTATACATACATGCCCACCTAGTTCATGTGCCTATTGGTTGACGTACCGGATTTTCGCGTATAATTGCTGCCTGAACAATGGCAAGGCCGGTGTCTGCAGAAAATGCTGTTTGTCATTGAGGACGGTTTGTCCCTTTGCTGGTATTGTCCAAGTCCGGCCTTTTGATTCCCGTCTTGTCAGTTCTGGTCTGTCGCTCCTATGCCTTTGGCAGCGAAAACAGCGCTGGAAACGACTTGCCTTTTATCGCGGGCCGCGGCCCCACCATGACAAGTCGTGATGGAATGCATCATTTGCGAGCCTGACCTCGGCAGTGGCCCTGGGGTAAAAAAAAAAAAAGAAAAAAAAAAAAAATCTCCAGGCAATGCGGTTCGGCGATTCACGGGGTGCCGCCAAGCGGTGCAGTGTCGGCTCGCGGCGCAGTGTCGGCTCGCGGCGCAGACAAATTGGGTCAATTTCCTTTCGGCCATGTATGTATGTATGCACATACGCCGTGGATGCTGTGGACGGGCCTGGCGGAATCACCCGCATCCATCACGCTTGGGAGACGGACGGCCGGGGGGTTCCGACTGCTCGTGTAGCAGTCAGTTCCTGAGTCCTGGGTAGGCGCGTGTCATATTTCCCGCTATCCGTGCTGCCCCAACCTTATTAGCTGGGCCTTGGAGGATGAGCCGAGGAAGAGTTCCAGAAGTCGTGGATCATCTTGACCTTGTCGACGAACCCGTGCCCCGCCCCGCCACGGGTCCTTTTGATCCGCGGAGCCACACCCGTCATTTCTGTTGATAATCCAGGACCGGTTCAATGCCCCAATTCGGTGCTTCCCCCCTCTCACGGGCCAACGTTACGTATCCGTGTATTACGTGCTTGTGCTTTCATGTGCCTCAAGTACCTGCCTACCTAGGTACCTGCCTACCTACCTACCTACCTACCTAGGTACCTACCTACGTAGTGTAAGTATATAGGAGTGCATACAAGTACTTAGGTAGGTGCCTACTCAGGTAGGTAGGTAGGTCAGTAGATAGTGTACTCCAAGGATGAATCCATGGCTTGCGCCTGTCAGTGTTAGTCGACCCTTTCCCGGCCCTGACATGCATGTACGATCAACACGGCCATCTGGTGCGGATGTTGACTTAGTATGGTATATGTAGAGTAGGCCAAGTGAATGGCCATGTACATACAATACATACAGTACAACCCTTGAATGATTACAAAACCGTGACTTGACAGGGGTGATTAGACCAATCAAGCATCGCTTCGGAAATTACGCTTACATAGTTAGGGATCTAAGGGTATATAGGCTCCCACCTTATTTATATAGGCTAAATAGTACCTTTAGATGCTGGTTAATACTTACAGCATTATGCAGATGCCCCGGCTATCGTCCCCTCGCAGGTCACGTGTGTAAGGCCGCTAAAAAGAGGGGCTTGTACCGCCTTTGCAATCATTCAAGGGGTGTATTGTATGTACATGCCATGCAATGAACAGACGGGAAACATCCGAGCACATAAACGCACGGCAGCAACCTTTTCTGTTGACGTGTGCATTCTGCGACGATTATTGGCTTGATCACGGGATATATGTATGAGTTGGTGGCACAAGGGCCTGCCGCTATATCCCTTGTTCCGAGCCCTGTGCCTCCGACTTATCCACCGCAGCGGAGGAGAGCGCTCATGCTGACGATAACCGCCAACCTGTTTTTCTATGACTGTACCAGTCTCCAGGTAAAGGGAATAAGGGCGGATAAAATTGATCGCGCTACCTCTGCTTGACGAAAAACATTATGCCACGGACTCTACAATGTAAATGGCTCGCTGCAAGGTTGGAGCAGATAGCCCAGCATCCGTGTCGGGACGGTTGGATGCAAGGCTGCAACAAGTGCTGCCGCGCAAATGATTTCTTTCGCTGTTGCTGGAGATCGTGGACACAATTGGACACAATTCAGGAGCAGACGTGCGGGGGAGTGTGTCGTGGAATTCAGAGGTACTCCGCACAGCCTCCATTTCGCATGATGGTGCAAAACCCGCGGCTGGCGCGACTATCCATGTTGTCTGGTAATGGCAACGCAGACCTAAGTACCTACGACTTCGGGGTGTTGAGGCACGTTTCTGCCGATGCTGAAAAACCCCTCTTTTGTCTCTTCTGTGCGTCCAATTCCAAGATTGTTGTTGGTGTGGAGGGTAGATGCCTAGGCCTAGGCACGACATCTATAGCTCGACCGGTCAGAGGCAAACATGCAAGTTGAGCATGTATCTACATATTTATGTGCATACAGTTTGTACCTCCCTACTTAGAAATGCTGGCGGCTGGTCGTGGAATGCACCAGACGCGCATATGCTTCTAAAATCCAGCCCGGCCCGTTGTGTCGACTCAGGACTGCTGGTCTTGATGCATCAATATCAAGAAAAAAAAAAAAAATACAGACAACGCGTCGCTGGGATTCAAAAACAAGTGCGATCCGCCAATGTGTGATGACTTTCGATGGCAATACTGAATGTCCATTGTCGGCCCTGTCAGCCCTGTCAGTACCTCCCCATTCCATTGACGGCCAGTTTGTCGATGTTGCGCGCCAATTCTTGCTGCTTCCCGAACTCAACAAAAAATCGGAATCGCGTGAGTCTATTTTGTTTTACTTTTGTTGTGAGGGGTCTGAGATTCCCTGTAATTCACTGTACAATACAAACACCTCGTGTCCTTCTGCCACGCGGAACAGGCAAGTAAAACGGTTAGGTGGACCACGCGTTGACGAAAAAGAAAAAAAAAAGCAAAAGCAAAAGCAAAAGGAAATCGGCTCCGATTGCGAAAATCCGGCTACTCGAATTGTCTTAGATCGAACAATCAGTCGCTGCGCTGGCTGGCCAGGACTGAGCTCGTCACGCCACCAGCACCGGGGGTAGGACGACCGGGGGGGGGGGGGGGCTTTCTGTATGTATGTACATAGACGCCGATACCTTTTCAGATATTCAAATAAAAAAAAGAAACGGAAAGGAAACGAAGGCAAAGGGAAAGGGAAAGGGAAAGGAAAGAAACAGAAAACAAAAGCGGGGCAGAAAGTATCACGATTTCGATTTCGATACGATATACCGTGCTCAACGTGGTGGAACACGAGCAACCAAGCAATTCCGCTCTCACGTCACATTGCCTTGGATCCGTCTGGCCAAGGCCGGTTCTCTGATAAAAGTTGGCAGTTTCTGGGATCTACTGGCCAAAAGACTCGGCTTCCGACAGCTTTGTTCAGCTAACAGTCCTGTGGGCCATTTTCAGCTGAATCCGGTGGAGAAATTTTCTCAAGGGCTTGTGAGCCCAAACCGAGTCGGAAACGGGGTCTTTGACTGGGAACTCTGCTGGCACGGAAAGGCAAACCAACCAGCCATCTCTCGTCACACCTGCAACGCTATCAGTCAGCATAACCCCTTGCTTGGCTGATGATTGTGTAACCCTGCTAGTGGCCGAGCCCAGTCCTCCACACGTTGTCCCCCGTATGTACATACATGCATGATGCGGAGCGGCGGCTCACTCTTCCAGGCGATGCAGTACTTACGTATGGCCCAACGTCCCATGACGTGCCCCGACGACGTTGCGTCAAGCGGGACTCGCGAGGCGATCATCAGAGACACGTAGCGAGGACACGAGAGACAAGAAAGAGCGGGCTGGCCAGCCGCGGACCGATGTTGGTGAGGACGGGCCGGGAAGAGCGTGCTTTGCTGTACATGTAAGTATGTACGTGCATACATATGTATGTACCGTATGTGATGTTGTACATACCATGTAGCATATGCCGTCCATGAGGGCTTTTCTCCAAGCATCGGTCTTACTACGAAGCTTCGCCGAGCGTGCTTATTCGCGGGACGCAGAGGCGCCGACTGAAAATTCCAGAACTTGGCCTCTCATTGGCTGCAGCCCCCGGTCTCAAAGTGAAGGGGCTCAGGGCCAGCCTTCCTCTTTGCCTTCCCTGCCTTCCCCTGCCTTCCCCTGCCTCCTTCCCCTGCATGCCGGCTGCTGTTGGACCCGCTACCACGAGTGTCCCTTGCCAATCCCGTCCATGTCGTGGTGGAGCCGGCTGCTTGCTGGCAGCTGCTTCCCGGAACATGCATCGACTTTGACTCTGTCTTTCGCTCTCTCTGGCGGAATCTGCAATCTGCAACCCGCCATGCAAGGCATTCCGTGATCCTGCTGTGCCAAAAAGTCTAGCCAGCATACGCCAGCCCCTCTCTACCATATGACGATGCCCAGCACCTTTGGGTTTTCTTTTGTCTTTTGTTCCTTTTGTTCTTTTTTTTTCCCCCGGTTTTATTTCTCTTTTCCGCCTCATACGTGCAGTACATACCTACCTAGGTACAGTACCTACTTATGCACGTAGCTACTTACTTATGTATGTATGTACAATGTACATCGTCACCGCATTCGGCTTCTGCCTTGCATCGCGATGCCGTCAGCTTGCCATCTCATCCCTCACCCGGTCAACAAGATCAAGTTCTAAACCGCGATTGGAGGCCATGCTACATAGAGATGCTGTGCCACTGTGCGTCCACCAATCCAAGATAATCAAAAGCTCAGAACTCAAGCCCGTTGGACATCAGCCCTTGGACTCCCCCTGTCCGTATCGAGCCGTCCGGTACCTAGCGCACGATTTGGAGCATGGAAAGAGCCAATCCGGCCGTTAATCGTCCGCCCGGGAAAACAAGCTCTGTGAAGGCCGAGCAGGATAGGCTTGGCAAGTGGCCCCATCCGTTACGGTGGTCAAGGACGGAATGGGAGGCATCCATTGTACCGTGTCTCCTGCAGGCCTGCAGGTGTGCAGCCCGGAACCCGGCCGGCCCATTGCAGATACCATGGAGACAGACCCAGACCCAGACCCAGACTGAGCGCGATCCTTGCCTGGCCTGGCCTCAGCAGTCTCGGGGACGGGAAGATCCTCGCTCGCAAATGCGAGGTCAAGTTGTGCCTCAGCGCCTCGGCCTCCTTGGCCGCCTTGGCCTCTTTCCCCGGGCTCCAATTGCGAATACTCCGGCCAGCCAACAAATGCAGGCCCATGAATGTTGACGACAACCCCTCCCGGTCTCGACCCTAGAAGCGACAGTTTCCAGCTCTTGAGTCGTCCATGCGCTGCTGACTGGGGTCACTTGCTGATGTCCCAGGGTCGTGGCTCATCGCCAAAAAAAACCTCCAGCATCCACACCAGCGATGCCATGGGGGTGTGGACATGGAGCACAGGGAAACCAGAGGAGTAGCTTGTAGTGAAAAGACACACACCCACTTTATGCAGTTGTTCGTAACAAGACCATGCTGAATCCTGAGTAAGTACTTTATGACCCGGTCACTCTCCCCATCCTAGCCAGTTGCTGGTTTATGGGTCGTCCGGTCTCTGGATTCCCCTGATTGCATATACTCTCGTCGCTTCCACTCTGCAGGGCAGGACTGCGCCTGTTATACTGTTCTCGAATTCGACCAAGCTCAAATTTACCTGGTCCGGACTCTTCCATGGTTCCATCCTTCTCGAATACCGGAGTTATGCCTCCCATCAACTGGTTGTAATCACATCAACAACCCGTTCTTTTCTCATTTGCCATATCGTTGGTCCATAGGCAGTTCGGCTGTCGTTACGCATCGTGTACTCTGCCCGATTTCCTCAATCAAGGAACAGTTGAAGACATTAATCAAATACACAACCAAGACGCTGGCCGCTCAAGCACTTGGATGCTTCACTAGGAATCGCATTGAATCCTACTCAGGAATCTCCCACCACAACATATATTTTGGACGAGAAGACATCCGGTCGAAACAAATCGCTGTTCACGAATCATTTCCGCGGCATTTAGCATAGAGGAGAATCGGAAAAACACCATTACAACGTCCATTATTTTGGACTCTGAGTAGAATGGTGAACCTCACAGGGGTCGATCTGTGCCCCCCACCATTTCTTGACTCGAAATTGTTTTCGAACAGCAAAGGATGTAAGCAGCAGAAATACTACCGACAATGTCAACTTCAATGATCTTTGACATGTACTGACTGGTTGATTACAGTTGTCGACGGTCGCCTATGCCAAAAAGTTACAGACGACCTGAAATGCTGTCTGCCATGCCCTCTGGGCGCCTGGATTTATCCGGATAGTTTCAGTACCATGACAACAATGGCCAACTGGGTGGCAGCTGCTAGCGCAATATGTTGCGTCTGCCTCTTGGTTTCGTGGGCAGCCTTACCGATCGACAAGACCAACAGGCATTATCTCAGTGTCGGTCTGACCTTGGGTGTCTTGCTGATGAATGTAGGTTCTGCGTAAATCTTCTCACAGCTGTCAGCTGTGTACATGGCTCAGGAAATATACTAAGCCTAATCCTAGCTTGGATTTGTTGTCCCCATGGCTTCTCAATCGGAACAGTGCTACGACAGTATCACTCCGCACAGCATGTCAAGCAACAAATTGTGCGGCTTATCTGGAAGTTTCTTGATTTTCGGAGGCTGGTGCGCCGTTATGTGGGTTTTCCTACGATCACTGTCACTACATCTTCAGATTTGTTGGCAAGTCTTGGTGGGACAAAGATTCATGTTGTTCGCACAAGCTGTTGGCTGGGGTGTTCCCTTGCTGGGAATCACTGTCGTCCTCGTCTTCAGTGGTGTCTCCTTTCGTTTTGGGCCAACGTGTCACATCAACCACAAGAACAGTCTGGCAGATATGTGGATTCCCTTACTCATCTTCGCCGGAGCGACCGTCATTCTTACCTTTGCAACGTTTGGTTATTGCGTCAGGGTCTACCTGGCCTCGTTATACGACACCTCTGCTTCGAGCGAAAGATCCAGCTTGCCCGCCTACACGAATAGCGTTCGAACTGTGTCGCCTCGGCAGGCTTACCGTCGTGTGAAACGTGTCGTCGCTCTCCAGTGGCGGGGCATTGCTATCGTCTTGATCATCATTGCCGATGTCATCTTCTTTTCAGTTGTTTTTGTGTTTCAAGACAATGTCGTGCAATCTGTGAAGAGCGATCCAATGGTCGCTGAACAATGGGTTACCTGCCTCATCGGTTCATCGGGAGACAAGAACGCATGTCTCGATCAAGCAAGCTCCATTGTTGTGAATGAAGCTACAGTTTCAGCTGTATTGCTCTTACTCGGGGTTCGTCCAAACCCAGTCCGGACCCCTCTCCTTCTTTTTCCTTTTTTTCTCTTTTCCTTTTCTCTCCCCCCTCCTCTTCGACACTGCGCTTCATCCTAACTTTCCCATGTACTATTATTCAATCACTGGATTCGTTTTGCTAATCGAACATGACAGCTGAATGGCATTTTGCTCGTTTTCCTCTTGGGACGTATTTCCATGATTGGTGCCTGGTATGAACTATTAAGATCAATGCTGTGCCGCAGTGGCAGGCAGAGAGAGTTCGTATCAGTTGACGCCCGCTATGAGGATAAGAAAGACCCACGTCATTCACGTTCGTATGAAATGCTTTCGAGGGGTTCTAGCGCCGGGGTAACACCACTTCCTCCGACAAGATCTCCAACATCGGGACAAAAAACGCCCGATTTCTTTGGACGGACGGCACGATATCACGCACCGGCAAACTCTTTCTCGAGTCCCCGGCCGCCTCAGCAAGCCATAGGCGGCCACAAACAAATGGGTTGTGAAGGTGCGGATCCGCTCGACATGAACGGGATTGGAATGCCTACCTAGCCAGTCGTCGATTGCTCACGGTCGTGCTGCCTATTTCAAGTTAGCCAGATGCCCCAGCGAGCATGTCGCGACATGTCCTATTTCCCATCAGTGTTATTATAAGCATGTCTTGTATGATCCCACCCCGTTTCTTTTCGATTTATTCGTGGGACCCCGACAACACATGTTAAAAAAAACACCCCCCCCACGGCAAGAAGTGCCAGCGTGCACATATTTTCTTTTTTACTACCAAGAGACGAGAGACTTGGCTTTTCATTATTGACATTTCCGCGTTTCATGCGGACCAAAAGCGTGGCGTTACGGCATCTACACACATAGCTAAGTGTTTATCAGGTTATTTTGCAATTTGGGCGGAGGAAAATATGATTGTTTTACGCGGAGCTCAGTTGGTTATTTTGCCATAGGAAAGCACTGGCTGCTAGATGGCGAATAGTTTTCACATTCATGCACAATTACCTTTTACACCTCTGATAAGAGGGCGGCTGATCCTCGACGGGAACAGAGAAGAGAGCGAAGAGAGAGAAGAGAGAGAAAGGAGAGAAAGGAAAGGAGACAAAGGAGACAAAGGAGAAGCCAAAAGTCGGCTCATTGTGACTTGGCGCTCAACCAATCAGTATATGACTAATTGCTGCCGGTCCCTCCCCCCACCAGCCCACCAGTGAGAGACGCGCAACCAGAAGACGCGGACCCACTAGGAGTGACGATAGCCTCGACGTTTCGAAGTTCTGACGTCGCAGTCGTCGCAGTCGTCGCACTCGATCGTGGGTCAACGTCTGGCCGGAAGGTGCATAGCAACGCTGCCCATCCCTTCCACTCTTCTGGCCTTCTGCATGTCGAATATCGACCGCTTCTTCTCTCCTTACGCATACATGTTTCTCTTATTTTATGCCTTGACTCATCTTGCGGGGCCTCCTCCATGGACAGCCTGAGGGTAAAGGAACGACCGTTTCGTCCGGCCACTGTCGGGGCATGCCATGCCCAGACGGCGACGGATCGGGTACGTGGAGGCTTGAATTCCCTCCTTTCTTCATCGTCCTTTGTTGCCTGTGCAGCTGTTGCTGACAAGGACACCTGACGCGCGCGCGTGTGCATGCAGTTTGGCTATGAGGCGAAGCGCGCCATTCTCGATCGCGAGCGCATGTCCATGAGCTTGGATCCCGAAGGCATCGAGTGGCCCATCGTCAACTGGCCCCCTTCCGACAGCGAGGACGGCGAGTTTGACCATGTCCCTGCCACGTCCATCTACAAACTGATTCCCTCCATGCAACCATTTCGAAACAACTTGACTGCCTTGTCGCAAAAGTACAATGTTCGTGTGGACTTGTTCCATCCCGAGCGACTGCTCGTCCTCTCCACACACTGAGCGTCATGACAGATGGAAAATGCATGTCACTGATGTGGCTTCTCTCCTTCCATGGCTTAGCTATACTTTACAGCCTACCGATCTAGAATATACGTTTACGTTCCGCGGAGTGTGCCTCGACAAACGATCCCCCGATATCCCGATGCTCAAATCGGCACATATCCGAGCCCCATTGCCCGCAAGGTTGGAGGGCATAT
Organism: Claviceps sorghi; assembly: GCA_018360135.1. Taxonomy (NCBI): domain Eukaryota; kingdom Fungi; phylum Ascomycota; class Sordariomycetes; order Hypocreales; family Clavicipitaceae; genus Claviceps; species Claviceps sorghi. The sequence goes on along the minus strand of SRPV01000249.1, from coordinate 3,763 downwards.
TGACTTCGATGCGCCTCATACGATCAACCATCTGGTTGTTGGCTGGCTCGGGCGGGAAGAAGTAGTTGTCACATGTCATGATGATGGAGATGTGACGGCGCTCTACACGAAAGACATTGCCGAGTACATTGCTGGCAAGTTGAACATGGCAGCAGCGGCCACGACGACGACGGCGATGACGAATACTCCTACCAGCCCAAAACAGCGGCGTACCTCTCTATCGCCAACTGTGAGCCGACGGAAGCCGCCGAAACCGTTCTTCCAGGAAAATGTCGGCATCTCAGCATGGGGAATAGCGATACACCAGCACTCACGCTTGATTGCCGTCAGCTCCAACCGCGCCGAAATAACCGTGTTTGCTCCCGCTTTGGCGACGCCGGCGCCCCAAACACCGAATTGCGATTGTGACTCGTGTTGCGGGAGTGTCGAAGATCGTGTCCGCCGCCGCGTTCGTAATTGGCGAATTGTCATTGCCCTCGGCTCTTTAGCCAGCAACATTCCCAACATCAGCTTCGTGGACGACAAGCATGGCAACGCGGACAAGATCAGTGCCATTGACATAAAAGGCGCAATGTGGCTAGCCGACATTTGGAAGCCGAAGCAAGCTGCTATTCGGGTGGCGCCAGCCACTAGTCCGCTCCTTAAGAGCGAAGAGTTCTGGCCTGAAAAGTCACGCGGCTGGGGCATTCTCGCCCTGGCAAACAAATACTTTCTTACGGTTCACTCGGAAGAGGAATTATTGGGTGCGCCACTCAGAGACCTGGAGACAGTGCCCAAGCTCCAAGCCGGCCCGCATCCAATGGTGAACATGGCCAAATACATTCGCGAATTGCCAGACAACCCGTGTGTACAGCCGGTGATGCAAGGTGCCGCCGTTCGGCTCAGCTTTGGAATCAACAATGGAGTGTTTGCTGTCGTGGCAGAGGATGCGACCATGACTGATGAACAAAGCGACCATGGTATCAACTTTTTCGCCGATGACCCGTCAGATGAAGAGGATGTTGATGAGGACGAGGACGAGGACGATGATGTGGGTTCGGATGAAAGCGTAGAAGTCGATGGATCCGACAACAATGACGACAGTGACGTTGATGAGGGCGAAGAAGAAGATGATGAGGACGAAGATGATGAAGACGGAGATGATGAAGACGGCGACGACGATGACGATGACGACGACTACGACGACGACATCGATGAGATGTTGTATCCCGTCAATGCTGGTGGCGGTGTTCCGCTCGAAAGCGACGTTGCTCCCGAATTGGCCAACGAGCAGACTGACGATTCGATTTCGGCGGCAGTAGCCGCGGCGCCGGCGGCCGATCCTATGGTGGAAATGGTGGAACCTTGGAACGATGGTTTCGACACTCCGCCTGCAAACGCAGACCTCCCTGTGTCATCAGAGACAGCATTGATTCTTCAAGATCTTTTCACCGATCTCTTCACCCCTGCCGGTGGTTCTCAACCGCCCCCCTGTGCGGGTCGAGCTACAGCAGAGAAGATGCGGGATTCCGTGCCATCCTTTTCGCATTGCCTGAGTAAGGCAGGAACGGAGGATGCTGTTTCTCATCTCAACATGACATACATGCCACACAGTGGAGAAGTATGCGTAACGCCAAGAGGTACTTCGGAATTGCTGAGATTTGTGCAACGACCGGTCGAGCACAACGAGAATAGCCAGGAGCACGTGTCCGGGTTGGCCAAGTTTGCAGGACGATATCACATGCTACGAATGTACGAGAAGGATCTTGAAATGCGAACAATTGAGGAAGCGGATCAGAAGCGGCTGCCCGAGTACGGTATATTGTGTCCGTATGTTCTAAGGATGGGCCTGGCGCCGGGCCGAGCCTCGCGAGCCCATTTCCGAGGCACGAGCCGTCTGAGCATGGTGATTCACATCCCAGAACTGTTTCTCATCATCATCGGGTCTCCCGTTGGACGCGTGATACTCGTCACCCCCACGCGGCTGGCGCATCCGATGGAGAAACCGCCCGGGATACTGCACCACGGACTCCGTCTGGAATGGGTGCTGCCACGGCAGTCGGACGAAGCCGTCTTCAGAACCAACAAGCGCCCCATGCACGGCATGGCCGCCAGTCCCGTGCAAGAGAGCGGGGTTCTGGGCGAGGGAAAAGGCAGCGGAGCGTCGGAAAAGCAGCAGAGGGCGGCGATGCCAAGGCGGTATAGATTGATGCTGCACTACCGAAACCACGATATCTTGACGTATGAACTGAGCAGGGAGGAAGAAACGGGAAAGGTGTGCATTTTTTAGGGCAACGGTGTGCGGAAGCAAAAACAAAGGGGAGAAGGTGGGGGGGGGAGGTGGCGCAAGATTTGGTGAAGATGGCGTCGAAAGGGAGTCTGTTTACCTTCAACATACCAATTTGATTTGCTTTGCCGAGACGGACAAACGGGGCTTCTGTATTATTTCCATTCGGGGATTTCCCATTTTCTTTTTTTTTTTTTCCCCACTAGTAGATTACGCGGTGATGAAAGGACGACGTGAAAACAGGGAGCCAGAAATGGGAAATGCCACGACATGCCCAGGTTCGCGGCATCACGTGCGCGCAGCAGGGCCAGGACGCGCGAACTGCGCCGGTCCCAGAGCCTCGATCCGGGGACGAGGGCGAACATGGACATGTTGGAGGGTCGTGTCGCGCCGGAGCGAGGGACATGTTCCCCGTCTCCTACTGATGGATTCTTGCTCGTCCCCTCGGCTTCTAGCCGCCGCGTGGCACGACGCCGGAAGCACGCCCCGGGTCGCGTGCCCAGGTTCTCGTTCGCCCGGCCCTTCCTCTTTTCTTTCCCTGGCGTCCGTTGTCGGTTTGACGAGGAAGCGTCTGTTGCCCGGAACGGGGAAGCCGTCTGCGCATGGGCAGGCATTTCCCAGGCTGCTTGATACGTCGCACTCTGCCGCGAGGTCCGTCCGCCGAGGCGCCGTGGCTGGTTGGTGCGTGGATTCTGGAAGCGTGGCGTGGGGCTGACGGGCGGAGAGATGGCACGAGGGGGCCAGTCACGGCTTGGGAACCGCTCCGGGGCGTGATTGGCGGGCCGACGGCGGACCAATGGCGGGCTGCGGCGGTGCTTATCAGCGGCGGGGGCGAAGAAGCCCCCAGGCAGACTTCCGTGTTTCCGTCAACAGGGGTGGGTCCGCCAGGCCTAGGTCCGATCTGCGCGTGGATCCATGTGCATCCGTAACCATCCGTGTGCATCCGTGGGCCGACGCCGCACGGGCCACGGCCAGCGGACGCCGCGGTGCGACGCCCCGACGGTCCGAAAGGTCTGGCCATGTATGTATGTAAGTATGAATTGTAATGTAAAGCATGTATGTCTGTTTGTACCTACCTGGGACGCACCGTCTGCGTGGGAAAGCGGAGCCGCAAAAGCCCACCGTTGCGGTTTGGCGCGGGCGCTGGTCGCCGGGAACCAACCCAAGGCGTGCCCGGCCGAGATGCATAAAGTAAGTACATAGTGTATGTACATAAAGTGTGTACATACATACCTGAGCAGTACATGCATGGATCCGTCGCCCATCACATGCACTGCGTTGCGTCTTCCCAATCGGGCCCCCCTTGCCTGCTTCCATCTCTCCATCACCTCTGGACGGGCAAAAAAAAAAAAAAAAAAAAAAAAAAAGGCCACGCCATCCCATCGACGTCCCTGGCAGTCCAGTCGGTCCTGTCAGGAGAGATTGCGACGTCCAAGACTCGGTCGTCGCCATTGACGCTTTTCGCAGTCATGTCGTACGCCCATACGGGGCCGCCCA
>SRPV01000248.1:0-26371 GCA_018360135.1 Claviceps sorghi | reverse complement strand
AAAAAGAAGAAGAAGAAGAAGAAGAAGAAGAAGAAGAAGAAGAAGAAGAAGAAGACATGAGCCAAATTCACTTACATTTTTATTTTTTTTTTCAGCCATTCGCCTTTGCCAACAACTACGCCCGCGCAGAGGAGTACATCCGGTCGGCGGCCAGGCAGGGCGCCGACCTGGCGGTGCTGCCAGAGTACCACCTGGGGGGGTGGTGTCCGTCGGGCGAGGCGCTGAGGGCCATGGCGCAGCACTCGGCGGGGTACCTGGCGCGGTACCAGGCGCTGGCGCGGAGGCTGGGCATGGCCATCGTGCCGGGGACGCTGCTGGAGGAAGAAGCGGGGCTGGTGGCCAACGTGGCGTACTTCATCGGGCCGGGGGGCGCGGTGCTGGGGCGGTACCGCAAGAAGAACCTGTGGCATCCGGAGCGGGCGCACCTGACGGCGGGGACGGAGGCGGCGCACGAGGCCTTTGACACGCCGTGGGGGCGGATGGGCCTCCTGGTGTGCTGGGACGTGGTGTTCCCGGAGGCGTGGCGGGCGCTGGTGGCGGACGGGGCGCGCGCCGTGGTGGTTCCGGCGTGGTGGCGCGCCGGGGACGGGGGCGCGGCCGCGCGGGTGAATCCGGGGTGCGAGAGGATGCTGCTGGACAGCGTGTGCGTGGCGAGGGCGTGCGAGAACGCCGTGGCGGTGGTGTTTGCGAATGCCGGGGGGGAGCACTTTTGCGGCGCGAGCCAGGTGGCCTTGCCGGTGGTTGGGAGGCTGCATGTGGGCGCCGGGCCGGGGGGGGGGTCCATGGGGCCGTCCATGGGGCCGTCCATGGGGCCGGGGGAGCAGATGGGGGTTTTCGATGTCGACCTGGGCCTTTTGGACGTGGCCGAGGGCGTGTACCGCGTGCGCGAGGACATGGCCCGCGAGGGATGGCATTACGGACCGTATCGGTAGGCGTCGAGGCCGGGCACCATGGGCAGTGCGTTGTGGGTGATTTCCCAAACTCGGTTCCCCCAAAATTGCAGGACAGACTCTCTGGCTACACAACGTCCGTGTTCCGAGTGCGAGGATACGGGAGTCACTGGTGATTGCATCGTGTTTTCATTTTTCCATGTAAAAATGAAAACATGATCAAAAAAATGTGGCACCGACGCTCCAATCCTCTCCGTCTCCTCCTCATCCGTCCATGCCCCGTCTAAGCAAAACAAGTCCTGCCAGCAAAAATGGTATCGTGACAAACGGAAAAGCAAAAGCGGCGAAACAAAAGAGGATACAAGAAACCGGGAAAAAGAAGGGCAAGCATTGTAATACTTTTTTTTTTTTTTAAAAAAAAAAAAAAAAAAAAGGAGAGAGAGAGAGAGACAAAGAGAGAGAGCGAGACAGACAGACAGACAGACAGACAGACAGACAGACAGACAGACAGACAGAGACAGAGAAATCTAGCGTATCCGTGCTCGTGCGGCGAAAAAACGACGCCGTAGGTCAACATCTTCCTGCGTGTGTTTCTTCACGAGCCGGTCAAGCTCCTTCTTGGCTCTGTCCTTCTCCCGTGGCGTGGCTGTCGCCTCTCTCGCGCGCACGCCATCGGCATAACGCAGACCTTTGTCGTCTCGATCCGTCCATATCCCTTCGACGTTGGAAGGCACCTTTTCCTTCTGCTTGAGCCGCTCCATCAACAACGTCGCCGGCCACCCCGGCCGCAAGGATGCGCGATTCAGCGATTCTATCACAATCGGTCGCTCATATCCTAGGCTTTCGTAGTATTCGACACATTCTCGGATGCTCTGGCTCTGCTCTTCTTGACCGGGGGCCGCTCGAGTCGCTCGCGACCGCTGCTGTGCTCTCGTGTCCAGCTCCCGCGCAGTACGGCCCTGACTGTTCGCCCTGAAAAAAGAAACGGGCAGAGAACGCCTTGCTATCCTGCTGGTCGTATTTGCTTTGGCAGCAGATTGTTGTCCTAGAGGTTCCCCGTGCCTAGACTGCTGTGACCTGTCCACAGAGCGGGAACGTCCTAGGTTGAGAGGTATCGGTTCGACGTTCTGCGCATCGGCAAGTAGCTGTTGCGAAGGAGTCACGTCGAAATTGCTTTGTTGAGACGTGGATGGTGGCGTCGATTGGACATGCATCTCGGGCAGCACGTCTTTTGACATTCTATCTTTTTCTTCTCTTTCTTCCTCTTCCTCCTCCTCCTCCTCCTCCTCCTCCTCCTCTTCTTCTTCTTTTTGCTGTTGCTGCTGCTGCCGCCTTGCCAGAGTAGGCGACCGCGTGCTCGAAATGCCTAGCCTGTCTTCCGGTGTGGCTGGAATCTCAGCCGCGCGACCCAGACACCCTCGTTTAGCCGGATTCTCATTCACAGAGGAGCACTCATCCTCTAGACGCCGTTTACGCCCCGGAGACGCTACCGGGGAAGACGGCCGGTAGACCGTTGCTGGCGACTGCACGCTGGACTGAGACTCAACCTCCCCCTGTTCCTGTGCGTCCTCGTCATCAAGGATGTAGCCGGATATGTCTTCCAGAAAATCCGCGAGGTTATCCTCAAAACAACCTCGTAAATCATCTACCAGTTCTTCATCTTGCCTCCAATCATACCCCAGGTACTCGGCAACTTTACGCCAATCCACCTCCTGAGGCGGCACCTTTTGCGAGGCAACGGCTTGGCCGAGATGCCACAATTCAAACCGTTTTCCTCTAAGCTCGGGCTCAGGGTTGATGGGGGCACCGCTCACTTCCACATAAGTTGATAAATCGAGGTAGAAACGATCCCTCATATTAACCTGGGTCTCCACGCCGAGTTCTTTGCTGCTGGGTTCCTGTCGTGTTTCTTGCGCAGACGCCACTGGATCAATCATGGCCCTAGCAGCAGAGGCATGAGCCGGGGGAGAAATGGTCGAATGACGTTGAGAACTCGTAGGTTGTGCAGCAGGTGCTTGGTTCCCCGTTGTCCTTGACATGGCCCTCGGAGTGACCGGCGTAGAATCTCGTTGGGACGTGGCTGTCGATTTTACAGCGAGGTCTGCTGCCGACATGGCAAGCCTGTTCAATTCGAACGTCGAGCGGTTGCTCAAATTCTTGACGAATCTGTTCCTCCACGATTGCCATGGATGGGAAGGATGCTGGCGCGGATCAGTACAACGGCACACGACGGCCATTTTTTCCCAAGGCCGGACAAAGACAAGACAAGACAAGGCCATGCTTACAGTCTCAGCAAACTTCTTGTAAATCTCGTTTCCGGTGCGGTCCGTTCGATGAGACAGGACCCAGTTGGCAAGAGCAGCATCCTCAGCCTTGGTAAACCCCGATCTCGTGAGCTTTGCTCGACCACTGGTCCCCGTGTCGGCTGGGCGCGGAATGCAGTATCGATCCATCAGCTGCGCGCAGCCATTGGTCACGGAGTCCAGAATGTATTTCCACGAAATGGAATCCAGAGGCGCATCCTTCCTTGCGTGATCTGCAAGCAGCACTTGGGCGTCGTTTTCTTGCGGCACAACACGCCCCCCGTTTCTCTGCAACATAATTAGCACCAAAGGAATGCACGATCTTGGCAACAAGAAGTGCCGGATTCTTCCTTGCCTTGATCAGGTCGACTATATGATTCCTCACGGGCACTCTCAGAGAGACCCAGAAAACCATGTCCTTAAAAATGATGCCTTGGGTCGCAGTCTCGGCGCCGTCGTGCATGACGCCGCCCGCCATGATTGACGCGGCGGGTGTCGGGAGTATCGAGGAATCTGATGTGCCTGGTGGGTTGACGGCTTGACACTATGCGCAGCCGTGGTATAGCTGGCATGAAATTCTACGCAGGATCCGCAAATGTCGGTGCCGATGGGGGGGGAGGGCGCCAGGAAGTTGGCATAAATATTGGAAGTAGCCCGTAAAAAAACCAAAAGGCGTGAGGCATGAGGCACGAGGCACGAGAATCCTAAAAGACCTTCATGACTTATGGAATGGTGATTGTAAGCCTAGGTAGGCACCGTTTTGCTGTGCGGCAGGAAGCTCAGGTGCGTCGCATGTCTCGCCCGTCTCGTGTGTCTCGTGGATGAGAGAATGAGATGCGTGATGCGTGATGCGTGATGCGTGATGCGTGATGCGTGATGCGTGGATGCGTGGGTGGGGCAACAATGTGCGGCGGGCGGACGCAGACGCGTCATGAGGTCGCGCAGTCACGTGTGGCGGGCCATTCGGCTCGGATCGTCTGCTGATTCTGATTGGAGCTCAAAGCGCGCTTCGGGAGACGCCTCTTCGACTTCGGACTTGACCCGTTGACCACATCGAATCAGCCTCGCCGCAAAGCCTGGCCTTGTCGTCTCGTTTGCTTGAAAAGCCTCTCGCAGCAATGATTCCATGATAAGCTCGGACTGCGTGCCGACTCAAGTCTCACCTGACCGGCCTCTCCTTGCTTGCCCACCAAGCCAGAATCGAGCGGAATCGAGTGGAATCGAGTGGAGAGTCGGAATCGGAGTCGAGACTTGTCGTTCCTCCGCACCTGGCCGTCGCCATCTGCCGTCGCCATGATTTCTCTCACGTGGGCCATGATTGCGGTCCTCTCCGTGAGCTTCGCCGTCTTCGTCACCTTTTTCGGAAGACTGCCCGCCCTCAGGTGTGTGCGAGATGCCCTGTGGAATTCCGTGCCGACTGCGTGTTAATGGCATTATGATCCAAGGCGGACGCCCATTGGCTTCTTACATCGTCTGATATGGATTCATATCCCCAACACTTTGTTGTCCATTGACAACAAGCTTACCTCGGGGAGACTATCGTCCTCCGTGTCCAGATTTGGGCATTTCCTGATGCATGATCGCCATCCGTCCATTGTCGTACGTCGTGGTCGCCAAAGAGAGTAGAGAGAAGAGGAGAGAAGAGAAAACCCACGCCGCCGGTGCACATGAATACTAAAACACATTCTTAGATCTTCTTCATCATCCTCATGGCCGGTGGTGAGTACCTGTATCTCCCCGCCGCGTGGCACCGCCTGACCCTGCTCACGAAATCCGCCGTCGTGCTCGTCGTGTCTCTGCCTTACCTCTTCTTGTACCTGTCCTGTGCCGCTGACCCGGGCTACATCACTCCGGAGAATCACGCCTACCACATGACGCTCTACCCATATGATCATGCGCTCTTCCACCCGGGCGCCCACTGCAAGACCTGTGGATTCCTCAAACCTCCTCGCTCCAAGCACTGCAGCGTGTGCAAGCGGTGCATCGCCAAGGCCGACCACCACTGCATCTTCATCAACTCGTGCGTGGGATACGGCAACCACCACTGGTTCATCCTGCTCCTCGCCTCCACCGCGGTCCTGTGCACATACGGAGGCCTCCTCGGCGCCTCGTTGTTGTCCTCGTCCATCGGGGACCATTTCGTCGACTGGTCGCCGTGGCATCCGCAAAGGCACGGCTGGGGCACGTACTTTGTCCTATGGGGCTGGGGCGTCCAGACCAACATTGGTCTAGGCGCCTCGGCTCTGCTCGCAGGCATGACGGCGCCTCTGGTCTGGGGCCTCTTGATCTACACGCTCTACCTCGTCTACAGCGGCACCACGACCAACGAGTCGTTCAAGTGGTCCGTCTACAAAGAGGACATGGACGACGGCTTCGCTTTCCGGCGCAGGTTGTCCTCGAGACGCGAGAGGGATCTCGTCCGCGAACCACTGTGCCCCAGATGGCCAGTCGAGCCGGAAATGGTACTTGCTGCCCTGGACAACGGCAAGCCGCCGCCGGCTAGCATGCAGCTGGCGGGGGAAGGGGACTGGGAACGGGTGTGGAAACTCAAGGACGTCGAGAATCTCTACGACCTGGGCCTGTGGGACAACCTGGGAGACATTTTTGTGTCGGATTACCGATTCGGTGCAACGACCTAGGATCCCGGGTGCCAAGGGAGGAGCTGTCAGTATCCTAGGTCGTCCAGTAGCACCTTTTTTTTTTTTTTTTTTTCTTTCCCCCCCCCCTCTTTTATAAATATCTCTGTGTTTGCATAGTCCCGTGCTTCTGGGAGCATTAAAGCATCCATGAGAACTCTTCTATTGAAAAGAAGTTAAAGGGAAAAGAATAAGAATAAGAAAGAATCATCTATCAGCGTCGCTCGTCATCACAACACAATCCACACGCATCTAGGCCTTGAATAAGACCTGATCAAGACAAAAAAAAAACTAGGAGTACTAGTCTCAACCGCCACCATGGTAGAGACCCCGTCGACCCCATGTCCCGTACCCGCTTTCTAGAGCGTATTTATGGTTTGTATATAATGTGTATAATGTGCACAAATGTGCACAAATGTGCTTCGATTTGTGCTTCATTTATGGTTTTATTTTTCATTGCCTGGTTTGGGAATCTCTGTCATAGAATAGTACCAAATCTGTATAATAAAAACACATTAGTTAGCATAGTGGTCACGAGCCGTGGGATTCACCTCATCAAAGAACGGGAGGGGATGGGGAGGAAGGCGCTCACCCAAACGTTTGCTTGATACTCTTGACGTAGTATTCCACCCAGTTCCTCTTGGTGACTTCCTCCTGACCGACGGGCACTCCTTGCCAGGTGACACGCATGACGGTTACATGGTCGACATCGTTCTGGTCAAACTCAATTTGTAGTTTGGAATAGTGACCAGCAGGCCATTGACTTAGACGCCAGCTTTGTACAACTTTTTTCCCGGGCTCGAGTTCGAGGTATTCGCCCGAGACATTGCCACCAAAAAGCTCAAACTTGCCTCCACTCTTGGCACCCTCAAAAACCTTGGGAGGTGAGCGCGTGAATGCCGCCAAGCGTTGAGGATCAACAAACGTCTGATACAACTCGTCTGCCGTGGTTCTGAATTCTTCATTGCTCGTTACTGTCACTGTGTTGACGATACCGGACGTACTGGTCGGCGTCGAGTTGACATCTGTGGGCTTCGGGGTGGAGTTTTGAGGATGTAGCTTGGGCGTTGAGAAGCCACTCGACGGGTTGGAGCCGGCAGCGTGCTGAATGTCCTTGCCATGTTCTTGGATAAGAGCGGGCGCGAGTTTGGGGAACTCGTTCCGCAGCTGGGGGACAAGCTTTGAGCGCACGAGGTCTTTGACCGGCTGCTTCTCTTTGGACTCGGAGAAGATGTCCACATCAAACTGTCGACAGAACAAGCGCTTAGCGTCTCCTTCTCCCTGTGGACGGTGGCAAAGGCAATAAAGGCAATGCCTTGGCGTGCAGTAGCAGCTATAGCGAGGGCGAACAGAGACGTACCACATATTCGTCCTGCTCCGTGTCATGTGCAATTTCGGGAATGGTAATAGTGCCGGAAACTTCATCCGCATCGGGCGCACTTCCTACGACAAAAGTAAGCCAAAGCTAGACTTTGGTACATGCTACGAGGTCACGCGTGTCCTTACCTGTATATTCCAGAACAAGCTTGATGTCGAATATGGTGATGACCTTGCCTTTCCTTTGGCTCACATCCACATCACCATCCATGCTCTGGACCTTGCTGATCTTGACTTCTACGTCGCCTTCCTTGGCCTGAATTTTCTGCAGATTATCCTCCAACCACTGTCTGGTCCATTGAGAGACGTCCTTGTTCACCCAATGCCAGTTGTTGGGGTTGTGCAGGACCATTGTGATGAGCTGAGAGTGCTTGGAAAGAGGACACTTGAAGCAAATTGGCTGGTTAGCGCAAGTGTTTCTTAAATGAGCGAGCGGACTGGCTCGGCGACGACAGGATGGCAAAGGGGTAGGAAGATATTTGCTTCCACGGTCAAGCAATCAGAAATGGTCATGGACCACAGCAAAAACGGTCATCAACGAAGGGAGTACAAGTCACTCTATGACTGGTGCCAGCTGGTGTCTCATCATGAAGGACTGTGGAAGACGCAGTGTGCGAAGTAGTGGGTGATGGCAAGACTTACGTTGTGATGGCTTTGGAGGAGCGTGAGGAGGGATTGAAACCAGCGCAGTGTGTTGGGGTGTTGGAGGGTCGGAGTGTGCAGCAGGATGGTTTTGGATTTCTCGGCGTGTGGTGCGGCGAGAGGAAAGAAAAAGGCAAGAGACGGCGAGGCTCAGAATGCTCTAGAATTTTTATGGGAGCTCCTCGCGCCCCACCATCTGCGAAAAGCGGGGGCCTCATCATCCTCGAGTGCCTGGTGCTTGGTGCTTGGTGCTTGGTGCTTGGTGCTTGGTGCTTGGTGCTTGGTGCTTGGTGCGTCGGGCCCTTTTGCTGCAATTCCTCGGCAGCGCAATTGCGGATGGGCAAAAACTGTCGGCGGCGCGCATGCCCCAGGAATCCGGGATTCTCGACTGCAGTGACTCCATGGCCTGGAAATGTGGAATCCGTCAGCTCATCTGCTGCCCACCCGAGGAGGACTTGGGAACGGGGCTCTCTTGTCTTGTCTTGGACCCGATGTGCCGGCTGGTCGCCCACGGACAAACGCGGCCCGGCTGCTTCATGCAAGGCACATGGTTGCAGCAGCAGATGCTATTGATAACGTTGAAAAACCGGCGCGGGCTGTCTTTCCGTCTTCTCTCTGACCAGTCGATATGCACAAGAAATCCTGGCGACAGGACAAATCATACTTTGACAGTACCTCCCTCCTGCGTGCAGAAAGTACCTACGTACTTACCTTAGGTAGGTAGGTACCTAAGTACCTAGGTACTTTAAGTACTTAGTTACAGAGTGCAACCCTCAAGGAAAGGACTCTGGTAATTATTCAAAGCTGGCCACCTGTTTTTTTTTGGCTTTGCATAAGCGATGATGATGCTGGTCACCCGGCCGCAAAGCGTTTTCCAAACGGGTCCTTTTCCACTCGAAGCAACCAAGCTGAACCAAAGTGGTTTCCCCGGGCGGAACGAGATGGCAACGTCAGAAATCGGAGAGACTTGAATTCGGAATTCCTCCGCGTGCAAGGTGGGATGGCGACCAATGAGCAATCGCTTGCTGCCTTTTGCCATTTCCATGAGCCATGGGTCTTGTGTTCTGGAGAATGCTACTAATAAGCGCCAGACGGGAGCCTCTCCACTCGGCGTGGCCCAATCAGCTTGTTGGAGGCGCCTGGAATAGGATCCCAGAATAGAACTGGTGTGCTTGTTGATGAGAGCAGACGGACCAGCGGGCTCTGCAACGGAAGCTGATGCCAGGAGTGAAGAGGCGGAGAGTCAAGAACAGACCACGCACTGCATGTCATGGTTGTCGGATTCGATGGATGGATCTGATGGGGCGACCCAGCGGTGTTTGGCTAAGGGGATCCCGGCTGCTAGGCTCGAGCCATTGAGGCCGTTGAGGCCACGGATCGGCGCGAATCGCCGCAAGAACGGGACCAGGTCGATCGAGACGAGAGCTGGGACAGCGTCGGCGAGGTCGGTGAGCGTTTGGAAGTCTGGCTCGGGACTCGGGACGGGAGGAACTGGAAGGACTCGCCAGAAGGAGGACAGGTCAACACGCAGCTTAACGGATTGTTGAACTTAGCACGCAGCAACTAGGCCTAAAGCGGAAGAGGTATTTTTCCTCTACATTTTCCGACAAAAAGGTAAAAGGTACACCCAGCTTGATAGAGCTCTGGTCTGCCACGGTGGGGCCGCCGCTCCACAGCTGGCTCATTGTTGCTGTAAATAGATGGACGGGCGGGACACGGGAAGGACCGGGGGCGGCGTCCGCATGCACTTGCCAGTTTGCCAACTGCAACTGCCAACCGCCAGCTGCCAACTGCCAAGCTGTCAGTGCTCAGTGGCACTCACAGCTGGCGGCGGACATCTCGCAAACTCCATCTGCCCATGCGTCCCGTCTTCTTTAGCCGCTGCATCTTGCCTGGTCGGTTCCATGTCCGTGTCCGTGTCTGCTCGTGTCTCGTCACTGCCATCACGCTGAAGCTCGCCCGGCGCTGCGGCAATCTAGTTTCAGGCTTCAGCGGAGCCGAGCAGATGACCATCTGTTTTTGCTTCTCGTTCTGCTCCTCGTTCTCGCTCTGGGCACGCCGTCGCAGACATCTGCCTCGCCTGGGGCGTCTCGTCGCCTCATCCACCCAACGCCAAATGGCTTCGCCCCGTGATGCGGCGCGCCTCCGCCAGGGCCTCAATCCGCTCACGACAAGCTCGCTGGCTCCCTACGGCGCCCGAGCCGGCTCGCCCATGTCTGCCCTTTCCGTGGCCTCATCCCATGTGCAGCTACAGCCTGCAGCACTCACGCCGGCCAGTGCCATCCAGCCATATAATCCTCAAGAATGGGTGCCCTCGCCGGCGCCCATGGCCGACAGGCCGCGCCAGTTCATGGTGGAGGTTGGACAAGGTATGCCGAGGCAAAACCAGTCTTCTCTTCATTTCCCCCCTCTCTTTCCTCTCTCCCCTCTCTCCTTTCTCTCCTTTCTCTTGTATACGAGTGCCTAGAAACCTTGCATCTTCCATCTCTTTGCTCCTCTCGTCTGCCCAGCTGAACTGACCATGGATCCTCCTCCAGCCTCCGCGCTGCCCCCTCCTCCGTATAGTCCTCCTCGAACTCGGCAGCAACGGCCGACGAGCACTGCCTTTGAGCATACCTTTGCGCTGAGCTCGACGCCTCCTCCTTTGTCTAGAATGACCTTGGCATCGCTTCATAGACCATCTCCGGAGCCTCAAGGGAGCCACTCTTTTCCCCCACCGCCGCCGGGCGCCCGGGGGAACTCCCGAGAACGTCGATTCGGCCTGCCGTCTCTGGGTCGGAAGAAGGAGCAAGAACCGCCGTCGATAGGCTCGCCCGACGTCCAAGCGGCTGCTTTGCACATGAGACGAAGCATGGGTCCATCCACAGTGCATCGTGAACCCGAACACATCATGGCGCCTGTTCCCGCTGGACTCCTGCCCGTGGGACCGCCGGCGGCCCGGCGAGCAGCCTCGACAGGTGCGATTGAGACGCCAACCTCTCTGCGCTCACGCTCGACGTCGCAGACAAGATGGGAGCCGGGCATGCCTCTGCCGCCACCCCCTCCAGGTCCTCCGCCGTCGAGTTCGAGGTCACAGAGCCTGCAAAGCGTCGACCGCGCAAGCGTTCCCATCCTCTCCCCTCCGACCCGTCGACCGCCGCCCAGCGGTGTTGCCTCCTTGGGCCCCGTTCCTCCTACACCAGCCGACTGGATTGAGCACGCCCCGGAGCCCGGTCAGCCAAGCCAAGCCAAGCGTGGTCGCTCTCCCGGCTTGATGATCGATACCACAACTGCGGCTAATGCCACCGACGTTGCCGAACCACTGGGATCATCAAATAGTTCTGGGGGCCTGAATCGAGCTCGGGCGGTCCGCCACGACAAGACCATTGTTCAGCGACGAGCAGAAAGCAAAAGTCGAAACACATCCCACGGCTCCATTGATAGCGTGAGTCAGCTACACAACATCTCGGACATTGTCGTTCCCTCAAGTTCCAATGGACTGGTGCGCAGGCTCACCGCCAACAAATCAACGCCACGAAGCGCGGGTAGGCGGGAGACGGAGATGCCACGTACCGGTGATTCGCTGACACTCGATTCCCGAAATTCCACCCCTCGTGTCCTCGGCTCGGCTCATCTTGAGGCAGCACCTGCAGAAACACCGCCCTTCTCTCCTTACCAGGGCAAGGTGTTGCAAACACCTGCCTCCGCGCCGGTCGTGGCCCCCAAATCGCTGCCTACCCCGCCCCCGCAAACCCGATCAGCATCTGGCTCCAGAGCGAGGGACTTGTCTCGTCCCCCGGTAACAGCATCAACCCCCGTTACGAAGCAAACGGTGGTGGCTCAGACGGGGGAGCAATTTGCTGCTGCCACGGTTGACAGGTTCCGAGCTTTTGCGGCCAAGGAGTCTCGGGCCGCGTCGGATGCCGACCGGGTTCGCTTGTTTGCCGACTTCATAGTCAACGAATCCCGAATCAGGAGGGAACGGTACTCGTCGGCCATAGGGGCCATGGGCTCGGAGATATTCGATCTGACCCGCGATTTGTTCCGTCCAATGGCATCCCCAAGATCGAGAAGGGGGTCAGGAACATCTCAAGAGGAATGGACGACTGCATCAACTGATCTGCGTGACTCACTGCGAGAGTCTGCGAGCTCAGTCTCGGTCACGCGACTTGGGGAGGACGGCGGGCATTCCTCCTCCGCACCAGCTTCTGCCAATCTTCCCGCGTCCACAAGCGCGGACCCTCCACTACTTAGCAGTATCAACTGGGCAAATAATTACATGCCATCCCTTTCCCCAATACTTAGCATGAGCATCAGCGATAACTATGAAAACGGGAGTTCAAGAGGACGTCCGCCGAGCCGATGGTGGGAGACTGATTCTCAGGGCGAACCTCGCCTGTTTGAACGATCGAAGCGAGAATCCAAGTACATGGGTTTGCCAAAGGATCAATGGTTCGACGAAGAGCAGGGGGGTGGGCCTGGTCCCGGGCCCGGGACCGGGGCTGAAGCCGGTGTCAGGAGCGGTCCTGTGGCCAATGCCGCCGGCGTCAGCGAATACGGCTCGTCCTCCGACTATCCTCTTGAGAAAACCGGGTGGCATGATCAGGGGGACTCATCGACCGGAGGAACGCCACAACCGTTGAGGCAACTGTCAGACGGGATTTCCGGTGACTCAAGCTCATCTCCCTCCATCCACAGCAAGGCGGAAGGCCTCGACGTGTCGCGCCTTGTGACCCTGCCACCGCCCTATCCTCGTCATCATCCCGCCGTGAACAACAATCATCCCCAGCTCGCGGCCATCAGAGCGTCGGTGAGGTCGCTGAACGACTTGTCTGACGTGAGCAAGGTCAAGGAGAGATTTGCCGTGGAAAGCTCCGAGCGTCGAGACGAGTTTGCGCACGCCGCATCGGCGCGTAAGCAAGCACTCAGGACCAACCTGCAGAAGGAGATAAGCTCAGGCAATATCGGATATGCTGATGCTGCCATTATCGAATCGGACTCGCAAGACCAAGAAAAGGAAAAGAAAAAGGAGCTGGAAAAGGAGGAATACGACAAGTTCCAGAACCAAGTGGTCCTGCCACTCAACGACTTGTTGACGGGCCGGATCACGATGGCGACGGATCTCTTTGATGACCTTGCACGACACTTGTTTGACAATGGACAAATCGACGCAGACATGCCGCAGGAAGAAGGAGATGATCGGCCCGAGCTGCTCGAGAAGCTCACTCTTCTCAAATGGATTTTCGAGACACGCGAGTCGCTGCACCGAGCCATATACGATGTTCTGTCGGAGCGCAACACGCGATACTGTGAGGTGGTCATGACGCCGTACCGACTGTCGGGCAATCACGACAAGCTCAAGTCGGCCGAGGCGTTCTTCGCGGAGGATGCCACGAAGCGCCAATACGCGTTTGCGAATGAGGTGCTGGACCGGGCGCGAGATTTCCGAAGTGTGCTTGAAGAAGCGGTCGAGCGTGGCGTGACGTTGCAGCTCTCGGCATTTTGGGACATTGCGCCGCCGCTGCGCCGTCTGTTGGACAGCATTCCGTCGCGTCTCGACGGCTTCAGCATCCAGATCCCGGGCCCAGAGTTTGACGAAAACCCGGCGTACCACGATCATCCCCTGCAGTACCTCCACAGCATCCTGACGCACACGGAAAAGAGCACGTACCAGTTCATCGAGTCGCACACCAACCTCCTGTGTCTCCTGCACGAGGTCAAGGAGGCCGTGGTCCACGCCAAGGCGAGGGTGCTGGAGACGCAGCTGACCGAGGCGGACGGCACTCCCATCTCGACGGAGGAGCGCAGCCAGCGGGCGCAACGTATGCGTCAGGGCGAAGATGGGCGACTGACGGAGGACCTGAAGGAGAAGGTTCGCGTGGTCCAGGACCAGTGGAACAGCGCGCTCGGGGAAGGCATTCGGACTGTCAAGGATCGCACGAGAGAATGGCTGTTGAGCACGGGAGGATGGGATGAGACGCTGGAGGAAGGGGCCGTGTTTTCCGGCGTGTAGCCTTGCGAAGCGTGGTGGCTTGAGGATGCCTTTTTTTTTTTCCTTTTTTCCTTTTTTTCTTTTTCTTTTTTCTTTTTTTCCTGTTTCTTTCCTTCTTTTGCTCTCTTTTTGGATCTCTTCTTTTTAGGGAAACTCTTCTTCCCTCTGACACTTCACACTGGACATGGATACCCCCTCTTCGAACTCAAAGAGGATGACGTTACGGCCGGGACGAGTTTTGTAATACGAAGCGAACAGTATGGCATGGGTCATGGCGGCGGGAGGAAATGATATCAGCGTGTGCTGCGTTGGCCGTCATTTCTTTCGGAATTGGGTATACCACTTGAGGGAGCGGCGCGTCACGCTCCTCGTTACTATACAGAAGTAGTAGGTGGAACGAGTAAAGCTGCAAGGCCGGCACAAAGAAGAGGAGCGACTTTGTACACAACATGCGGCAACGCGTTGCTGTACACAACGTCCGACGTCCAGTACATACGGCGACAGGGCTAGCATACGAGTCCAGGCTTGTCCTTTTCATTCCTCCCAATGGCCCGTCAATGTGAGCCGGACGAGATTTGGTCGCGCCCCGCAATCCATGACTCCTTGTACAAAGGAGGAAGGCTGCTATTTGGAACCACAGTACAGCTTCGGCATATCCATGCCGACCCTCCTGGCCGTGAGCCGCACCCTCTCCTCCTCATCCATGTCCATGCCGGGGTTGTACCGCTCCAGGAGCGAGACGTACAGCCTCTGCGCGCGCAAATAGGCAACCAGCTGCTCCGCCTGCGCAGGCGAAGCAGTCTTCTCCGAGGCCAACGAAAGCGAGCTGCGCAGTCGGTCGTGGAGAGGCGATCGGGGAGAGGCGAGGATGGGACGGGGGGGCAGTTCGCGGAGGAGAGAGCGGTAGAGGGAGCGGAGGCGGGCGGGATGGGCCATGGTGGCGTTGCCTCGACGGCCTCTTTGCCGTGTGTCTGCGTCCGAGGTGGGAGAGGGCCTCTTTTGCCGTGTGTCTGCGTCCGAGGTGGGAGAGGGCCTCTTTTGCCGTGTGTCTGCGTCCGAGTCGAGAGAGGGCGTCGCGGGATGTGGTGGGCGCTCTGTGCGGTAGTCTGGTGGCGAGCTGTTGTTGGGAGAAATGTTTTGGCGAGCGGCGGGTCGAGCTGATGGTTAGATGCGGGACTGGTGCATGCCTGCCATGGGGGGAACAAAAGGGGAAAAGAAAGAAAAAAAAATTGAAGAAAAATAGACGAGCCAGGATTTGAAAATGGAGGCTTTTTGCACGATGCGCCTCCGGGGAATTCGGCGCCGATGTGCAGGTTCGGCCGTGGGGGATCCATTTTTTTTTCCACCCCTCCCTTGCTAGCCAACCAGGAAAAGCCCGCGGTGACATATCCAGAGACAGCCCAAAGACGACACGCAAAAAAAAAAAAAAAAAAAAAAAAAAAACCTCCAAGCACGTCCTCGACCACTCCCTCCCCACGCTTCGTCGACTTTCCCACGCTGGCACCGCTCACGCGTCCCCGCCATCATCTCCATCTCGTCGCCGCGCGTCTCCGCCGCCTCACCATGGTCACGAGCCCGCCGTACACGCGCGAGCTCCTCGTCGCGCAGCTGGCGGTCCAGCGCGCCACGCTGCTCACGCAGCGCGTCTTTGGCGAAAAGGCAAAGGGCACGCTCGACAAGGACGACAAGTCGCCCGTGACGATTGGCGACTTTGGCGCGCAGGCGCTCATCACGGCGGCGCTGCGGCACAACTTCCCGGGCGACGCCGTGGTGGCCGAGGAGGAGGCGGCGCCGCTGCGGGCCGACGCCGGTCTGCGCGACGCCGTGTGGCGGCTCGTCGGCGAGACGCGGCTCGGCGATGCGGCGGCCGAGGAGGACGTCCTCGGCGGGTCCGTGGCCGACGTCGACGCCATGCTGGACCTCCTCGACGCGGGCGGCAGTGCCGGCGGGCGCGAGGGCCGCTTCTGGGCCATCGACCCCATCGACGGCACCAAGGGCTTCCTCCGCGGCGGCCAGTACGCCGTGTGCCTGGCCCTCGTCGTCGACGGCCAGGTGCGCGTCGGCGTGCTGGGCTGTCCCAACCTGCCCGTCGACGACGCCGCCCGCCTCGCCGCCGACGCCCCCGACGCCCCCGACGCCCCCGAGGGTCCCCGCGGCGTGCTCTTCTCGGCCGTCCAGCACAAGGGCGCCCAGAGCCGGCCCCTCGCCGCGTCCGCCCTCTCCCCGCCCGCCAGACCCCTCGGCATGCGCGTCCTCGACCGCCTCGCCGACGCCACCTTTTGCGAGTCGGTCGAGGCCGCCCACTCGGCCCACGGCGACCAGGCCGCCATCGCCCGCGCCCTCGGCATCACCCGGCCCAGCGTCCGCATGGACAGCCAGGCCAAGTACGCCTCCATCGCCCGCGGCGCCGGCGACATCTACCTCCGCCTGCCCGTCAAGGCCACCTACCAGGAGAAGATCTGGGACCACGCCGCCGGCGACCTCATCGTCCGCGAATCGGGCGGCCGCGTCACCGACATCCACGGCAGGCCTCTGGATTTCGGCGTCGGCAGGACCCTCGCCCACAACACGGGCGTCGTGGCCGCTCCCCTGGGTGTGCACGCCGTTGTCCTCAGGGCCGTGCAGGACGTCTTGAAGATTGAGCCATGAACAAACGGGGAAGCAAGGAAAGAAGCAAGTCAAGTGAAGAATTGATTTGAAAAATAAATAAATAAATAAATAAATGCCCTTGGACGAAATGCTCCATTTGTACAAAGTCTAGCCATGAGAACGACCCCGTATCGTTTCTCGAGAAATAATAGTACAGCTTTCCCCGGATGCCTTGCCCAGAAAAAAAAAATTAGAAAAAAAAAAAAAAAAACACTACTTGATCTTCTTCTGCTTCAACTTGATGGTCTCGTCGTTGATAAACACCCCCTTCCCCTTATACGGCTCCGGCGGCCGCCACATCCTCACCGTCCCCGCAAACGACATGATGGCCTCGCGATCCGTCCCCTCCAACAAGACCCGCGTCGGCGACGGCGTCGTCACCGTCACGCCCCGCGGGATGGGCTCCTCCACCGGGTGCGTAAACCCCAGCTTCAGACACAAGAACTTCTGCCCCGGAAACTGCTCCTTGCCCGCCCGCCGCTCCACGCTCGCCCGGTACCCCACGCCCACGAGCCGCAGGATCGCCGTGTGCCCTTCCGACACGCCCATGATGTAGTTGTTCAGGTACGACCACGAAGTTCCTGTGCCGAGAAAACGCCCACGTCAGTCCTCGCACGTCATGGGTAGTTGTCCGCGTAAAACGCACAAAGGGGCCCCGTCCGATTTTTAGACGAACAACCCATCGATGAGAAAGGGCTGCAAGCGCAAAAAAAAAAAAAAAAAAAAAAAAAAACATACCCCACATCGTCTGCTGCTGCTTCACATTCGCATCCTCGACGCTCAACAGCGCCGTCTTATTCTCCAAATCCTGCCGTAGGCTCACAAACTCGGGAACATCGAGATTCAACTCCCCTGCAGACCCATCCATCGCGTAAACCAGCGTCAGTAACCCACGCGTTTCATTTTTCTTTTTCTTTTTTTCTTCTTTCATTCTTTTTTTCGCCCTGCAAAACGCCACGAAAAAAAAAAAAAAAAAAAAAAAAAAGTCTCGTGTACCCGACACCTCTGCCGACCGCGACCCCAACAAATTCCACGGCACTCACCCAACGGCCCCTTGACTTGAATCGTCCTCTTCAGCGCAGGCTTGTACGACGTCTTGATCCTGCTCGTCTTCACGTCGCTGATCGATAGTTCGACCCCGGGGGGTATGGTGATGGGCGTCCGGCCGAGCTTCGAGGGTCGCTTCGTCGTCGTGCAAAATTGCCTCTGTCGCGTCGGCACGCGCAGGACGTGGCCCATCAGCCCGCCGCGGCCAGGGACCAATTTTGAGGCCATTGAGTCCAGGTTCCCTGTCGAGCGTTCCCTGTCGAGCGCGACAGATGATGGCTTCGTCTCGAGGCGCCACTTTATTCAACGTCGGCCTCGAAACAAACATGCCGTCAACTTTTCCGCTGCTTAGTCATAGTGTCACGTGCACACTTGACCTTGGACATACCCTACGAGCTTCCAATCAGGCTGTCACACAAGATACTTGCCGTACATGTTAATGTATGTACACATCCCATCAGGCAGACAAGCAACAAATGTCATTTACGTCATATTTAAACTTGTGAGTATATTATTAAAAATGTTAATAAGGGTCAGAACTATCTTTGTGGCTGTTGCCTTGTTTTATTTTCTTTAATTTCCACGGCGCACACTGCGTCCAACGTGGCGCCACAGTCGCTTCATGATAAAACAGGCCGTTTTCTCTTTTTGTTTTTTTTTTTAAAAAAAACACACTCTTGAACCCCTGCTTATGGATCAAATATAGCTACAATGGCAGAGTGCAAATTACCCTGCAGTCCCTTTACTCAATGGCATCCTCAGTAGCGTGCTCCTCCTCGTATTCCTCTTCCTCATCAATTCCAGCATCCTGGTACTGCTGGTATTCGGAGACAAGGTCGTTCATGTTGGACTCAGCCTCAGTGAATTCCATCTCATCCATACCCTCGCCAGTATACCAATGCAAGAAAGCCTTACGACGAAACATGGCAGTGAACTGTTCGCCAACACGCTTGAATAGCTCCTGGATAGAGGTGGAATTGCCAATAAATGTAGAAGACATCTTGAGGCCACGGGGAGGAATGGCGCAGAGGGCGGTCTGAATGTTGTTGGGGATCCACTCAACGAAGTAGGACGAGTTCTTGTTCTGTACGTTAAGCATCTGGTCCTCGACCTCCTTCATGGCGACCTTGCCACGGCTGTGAATTCAGTCATGTCAGTTGCTGCGACACTATAGCTTTGGAAGAGAAAAGGGCTTCCTTCATGGTAATTTCACTCACAAGATGGCGGAGCATGTCAGGTAGCGACCGTTTCGGAAATCGGAAGCAGCCATCATGTTCTTGGGGTCGAACATTTGCTGAGTGAGCTCGGGAACGCTGACGGCGCGGAACGAGTGGGCACCACGGCTGGTCAGGGGAGCAAACCCGACCATGAAGAAGTGCAGACGAGGGAAAGGCACCATGTTGACGGCCAGCTTACGCAGGTCAGAGTTCAGCTGACCAGGGAAACGCAGGCAGGTGGTGACGCCAGACATGACGGCGGAGACCAGGTAGTTCAGGTCACCGTAGGACGGGTTGGACAGCTTCAGGGTACGCATGCAGATATCGTACAAAGCCTCGTTATCGATGCAGAAAGTCTCGTCCGAGTTCTCAACGAGCTGGTGCACGGAAAGAGTGGCATTGTAGGGCTCGACGACGGTGTCCGAGACCTTGGGGGATGGGACAACGGAGAAGGTGGCCATCATTCGGTCGGGGAACTCCTCGCGGATCTTGGAAATCAACAAGGTACCCATACCAGCACCGGTACCACCACCAAGGGAGTGGGTGATCTGGAAACCCTGAAGGCAGTCACACCCCTCAGCCTCGCGACGGACAACGTCAAGGACGTTGTCAACCAGCTCAGCACCCTCAGTGTAGTGACCCTTGGCCCAGTTGTTTCCAGCACCAGACTGACCGAAGACGAAGTTGTCGGGGCGGAAAAGCTGACCGAAAGGACCAGCACGAACGGCATCCATGGTACCGGGCTCGAGATCGACGAGGACAGCGCGAGGAACGTACTTGTTGCCAGAGGCCTATCGTATAGTTTAGCATTTGATACACATGCTTGCACTCCTCCAGGTCTCAGTCTTCACCACAACGGTAGATGTGTAGGTAACAACTGAGACGAGGAGCACATGTTTGATCAATTGTCACACACCTCGTTGAAGTAGACGCTCATACGCTCGAGCTGGAGCTCCGAAGTGCCATTGTACACACCATTGCTGTCGAGCCCGTGCTCGCCAGAAATGGTCTGCCAGAAAGCAGCACCAATTTGGTTACCCTGTCGGAGAAAAAAAAAAAAGACGTGAGTCTCTCGTTGTTTTCCCATGCCTTTTGATGTCGATGGATCTCGTTACTTACGCACTGACCAGTCTGAAGGTGAACCTATTCGAGGGGAAAAGAAGAAAAAAAAAAAAAGAGAGAGAAAAAACATCATGGTTAGCCAAAGAAACAATCATCAATTGAGTTTATTTTCATCCGAGTCTGCCTCCTGACGATGATACTTCGTCGGGCCCGCAAGACGTGGCATTTGCACGGCGGGGTCACAAAATCAGGGGCTCGGCACTGGAACGCGTCGAGGGAGGGAGGAGGAGGTTTGACGTACAATCTCACGCATTTTGGCGGGTTGTCGTCGGCGAACGAGGAGTCTGGAATTGGGGCAGGTGAACGGCGTCTCACGAGAATCACGAGAGCTAGATCGGGCTTCACGATCCGGCAGAAGATGCAAAGTATGGAATCAATAGAGGATTGAGCCGGGGGGCGCGTGGAGGTTGTTGATTTTTGTTGGAGGTGGATTGGAAGGCGACCAGACTGGATTCACCGCCAAATTTGGGCCGGGCCCCTGGCTGGGGCTGGCAGCTGGCAGCTGGCAGGCAGCCAGAGCAGGTGCGGGGCCACCAGTTGACCACTTTCGCTTGTTTACGCACGAAAGCACTGCGGTCCGTGCCTTACTCGATGCGGAAAGGCGCCATCTCAGGCACCGCGTGCTACTGGCTGTGGCTTCGAGGGGCATCTCAAGTTGCATCAACCGGTGGCCAGTAGCCAGAAATCACGAACCGCCGTGGCTGGCGCAATCAAAAGGCAACGACCTCGGCTGGAGGCAAGTCGAAAAGGTCAAGGAAAAACGAAGAACTTGTCTTCATCACCACCATGGCCATTGGTATGTAGAGCGGCAGGTCACACACGAGGAGCCGGTCACATCATGATCGGGAAATTAAGCTGAAAGAAAGAAAAGAAAGAAAAGTAAAAGGAAAGAAGGGGTCGGAAGACGGACTTCATCATCATGTTCAGTCGTCTATTGACTACACGTACTAATGTGCCTTGACCACGCCCGCCGCATCAGCCTGGGCCGATATCTTCTTCTTATAAGCCTGCACGTCACCGTCAAACTTCTCAACCGTACCCTTATCGCACACCCACAACGACGTGCACACCAGCTGCAACATGGTGACGTCGTGAGATACCATGAGGACGCCGCCCTGGAACGCCTTCAGGGCATCTGCCAGGGCATCCATGGCTTCGATATCAAGATGATTGGACGGCTCGTCGAGCACGAGGATGTGAGGGTTCGTGAGGGCCAGACAGGCAAACGCCACTCTGGACTTCTGGCCACCGGACAGGAGGGCCATCTTTTGCAGACCAGTCGTGCCAGTGATGCCGAATGCTCCGAGCTGCCTTCTATACTCTTCGTCCGTTCGACCAGGGTATGTCTTGGCCATGAAACTGACGGCGCTGACGGTCAAGTCCAATGCATCAACGTGATGCTGTGCGAAGAAGCCGATGCGGAGCCGCGGGTGGGCCGTGACGAGGCCGGTCGTAACCTCCAACTTGCCCACGAGCAGCTTGAGGACTGTAGTTTTACCCGCACCGTTGGGGCCGACGATGCCGATGCGGGAGTCTAGCTGGACGTCCAAGTCGACGTTGCGTAACAAGGGTTGGTCCTTTGTGTAGCCAAATGTGACTTCGGACATTTGGATGATGGGTGGTGAAAGCTTTTCAACGTCAGGAAACGTGAATTTGACGCTGTAGTCTGCTTCCGGCGGCGTGAGGACTGGCATCTTTTCCAGCTTCTTGATACGGGACTGCGCCTCAGATGACTTGGCAGCATTGTATCGGAACTTGTCAATAAAGGCTTGCAAGTGAGCTCTCTGGGCCATCTGGTTCTCATACTCCTTCTTGGCAACCTTCTTTCTCTCCTCGCGTGTTGCATAGAAGGAGTCAAAGTTTGCGCCGCGGTAATAGTCGAGCCGCTCGGAGTGCTGGTGAATGATATCCGTGGCTACCTCGTTCAAGAACGCACGGTCGTGAGAAACGACGAGCACCGAGCTGGGGTAGCCTTGCAGATACTGAGACAAGAAGGTAATGGATGGGACGTCCAACATGTTGGACGGTTCGTCGAGCAAGAGCAAGTCAGGCTCGCAGAACAGAGCACGCGCAAGGGCTAAACGCATTCTCCAACCACCAGAGAAAGTCTTGGTAGCATTTTGTTGTCTTTCGGGTGAAAATCCAAGACCAGCGAGAATGCTTGCCGCTCTTGATTCTGCCTTGTCGGATTCCATCTCGGCCAACTTTGCTTGAATATCTCCCAGTTTGCCATCTTTGGTCTCCTTTTCGAGGTCGAGCTTGGCGGCGTCGGCGGACGTGTCGGCGAGCGGAGCACGGCGAGCTTCCAGGTCTGCCAGAGCGGCAGTGAGTTCCTATTCCCCTCCTCGTCAGTATTTTTTCCTTTTGTTTTCTTTTTCTTTTCTTCTTCTTCTTCTTCTTTTTTTTTTTTGGCCCCGGAGGGGGGTTGGGTGGGGGTTGTGTTTCTTGGTCAATAGATTGCTCACTTCTTGTTCTTTGAGGAGAACCTTGCGCCAAACATCTGCATCGAGCACAGCCTGAATAGCAGGAGTATCATCGCCGGTAAGCTGTATAAATCATTAGCACAGCCATTTAAATGTGTGGATGTTTTTAGAAAAAAAGAAAAAAAAAAGAAACTTGTTCATACCTCTTGCTCCACGTGCAGGATAGAAATGTGAGTAGGAATAGCAACTTCCCTCCGCGACAATGCTCGCAGCAATGTAGATTTGCCCACACCGTTGTTACCAACCAGACCATAGCGATGACCATATGCCAAGGTGAGTGTTGTGTCGGTGAGGATTCTGGTCCCACCAATCGACACATCAATATTGTCCAGCTTGATATCCTTGGTCTTGTTGGCTCCAGAGCTGCCAATCTGCAGAGGGTTGACAGCCATGTAGAACTCCTCATAGGACTGGGTATCCTCTGGTAGGTCGAGCAATCGAGACGCCTCGTACTCGACCGTCTTGAACGTCTTCTTCTGCTGCTTGGCGGCGATTTTGCGCTCAGCCTTCTCCAGCTTCTTCCGATCGACCTTGGACTCGACTTTCCTGGCATTGGCAGACTCGAGATCAACGCCACCAGTGGCAACGGCCAGGGTCGAGGACATGTTGCGCTGGGTGCTGACCTGGATGGTCTGATCCAGGCGCTTCACCAGTGACGGCCCAGTCCTCTGGCCGCCATTGGCTTCGGCATATTTTTCAACCCATTTCTCCACGAGCTGCTTGACTTTCTCTTCGACGCCGGGGTTGAATTCTCCCGATGCCGAAAGGAGCAGCTCGGTGATGGCGGCGGCGGCCTCGCTCAGCGGTGAGAGCCCGCTCGCTTCGTCTTCGTCGGTCCATGCGGTTGAGGCGTGTGTCAGGTAGCCGGCGGAGTAATCGGAGACGACCGGGTCGATGTTGGGAAGCACAGCTCTGATGTCGGCCTCCATTGTCGGAGCCTGAACTTGTGCGACGGGCGAAGATTGAGCGGGGATGTAGTCGTCGAGCTCGTCGCAGTGATGGGCCGCGTCTTCTGGAACTTGAACTGCGCCCTGATCTGCGCCTTGGGGTCGAGGCTGGTTGGCAATCAGGAAGTAATATCGATTGTTGATGGGTGGTTTTGCATAGAGTCCAGCTCAGTTTGCCATGCTCAACCTGGAGTTTTTCGTCATCTATGCCCCGCCAGCCGTGCACAGCCGAGCATAGCGACAATGGCGGAGGGTCCGAAGGCGGCCCGTTTCGGTCCGGGTTCAGGCAAACTCAGCCCAGGGTAGCTCGCAAACCTGGGAAGTTGTCGCTGCATCGTGCTTGGGGCGTTGGTTTGAAGTAATAATTTGCGACGTGTTTGGGTATTCTACGGTATCGGCAGAATTGGCTGGCTTTGCTTACATACAAGGGTCATCAATATTTCCTCTGAGAATGTTGATCAAGGGGATACATGCTCATGAATGTCGGTCGTTTCGGCATTTCTGCGTGGTCGACTACCCTATATCACGAAAGCCCAACATGGTCCAGAACTTGGCAACGCACAAGTTACAACCTCCCTCCGAAGTACGCTCTTCTTCCTTTCATTTGTGATGTTTCTCCGAACCGCGGACCCAAACAAATGTTCCATTCTTCCACAACACTTGCGGGCAAAAGCAGTCGCTTCGAATCGACGTGGAAGACCGTCTGCCGGCCTAATTGCCAAACCCCGGCCCGAACACGTCATGACCGGCGATGAGACACAGACTGCACAAACACGAGCGACTAGGCTAGCGACATGTGTCTGTTGCTCTGCACATCAGACATTCGTCATTCCACAGGACTTCAAGTCACGTCGCTTGCTGTTGACGGAATACAAGATGGAATCAAAGATTCAATCAAAGGCACCACGACCAGCAGGCTACGAAGAGCGACACCACGCTAGTATCGGACGCACCAGCTCATACCAGAAAGGCGCTCGATAGCACGCCGTCTGCGCATGGTGGTTCATTCGTGGTTCATGGACAGAGAGGCTAAAAACAAGAAGAACATCAGACACGTTGTTTTGTTGTACCCAGCAGCAACGCTATTCCTCTCATCTTGAACCGTTTCTGGAAAGGACCGACAATGAGCGGGCATTGGAGCCAATAGCATAGCATATGTAGTATCCATCGTCGTCGGAGTTGATGCGTCAATTTCACGGTGGGGAGAAGTCAGATCTAGCATAGCGCGACGCCAACACGAGACAATGACTTGAAGATACCCCTCCCTCACAAAATGTACAAGGCTACTAGAAGAGTGGGAAGTAACAAAGAAAAAAAAAAAAAAAAAGAAAAGAAAAGAAAAGAAAAAGAAGAAGAAAAAAAAAGAAAAAAAAAAAGGGCGCGCCGTGGAACCAGGTCGCTGAAGATGAGGTGAGGGATACATTGAACCCCCAAAACAAGATTCTGCTATGCAGCCAAGAGGCTGTCGTTTACGACTTGCAACAAGACAGCATACCGAACAGCCAACAGACAAGACAAGACAGGGTCCGAAAAAGAAGAAGTCATTCCACGGTGGATTGCTGCGGGATTCTCGTCGAGTATCAATTGTCAATCGCGCGGGGTCGAGTGGCGGCTCATGATGTTTCTGTTCGGGGGCGCGGGGTCGTCGGTTACGTGCATCCATCGGTGGACGACGTGATGGCCGGTGATGCGTCATCTCATCAAGACCAGACTGGACACGGGAACACGGCAGCATTTACGGTGGGTCGCGCGAGAGTCGTGACCGAAATCTTCTACAGCCTAACCAATGTTGAATGTCGCCTGGCGAAATGGTCGGGACGAAGGACAAAACGACGGACGACGGACGCCGAAGCGCATCTTGCCTGCCGAGGACTTGACCGCCTCGTCCTCGGCCCCGAGCGAGCGATGACGCAGCTGAGCTGGATCCAACATGATGTTCAGAAAGGTACGTCAGCACACCGAGTGAGCGACGGATTGGCCGGACTGCATCCAGCCCCCATTCGTCAGCCAGGACATGTATGTACAAGCAGCGCTCGCCAGCTTCTGATGGCTGCTGGCGGCCGTGGTCGTATGTGCTTGGATACAGATGGTGCTTATCGACTGCTGGACTTCCGTATGTACTGTACATACCTGTTTATTTCCATCGGATAGCTCAACCCGGCTCAACCACTGGGTAGGTCCTGGGCGTCCAGGGCGGTGGGAAGCAAACGGACACGAACCCATCTACGGCATGTATGTACCTACATAGACATGCGTGTGCATTCGTTGTACATGGTGTACGTAGATGAAATTGTCTTTAGCAGCAAGCCAAGGACCCGTGCCTGAACCTTGTGCGGCTCGGTACTGTGGCCTGTTGCTGTCTTGAGAAACCAACGTCATTGGACTGAGAGGTCCATGAGAAAGCGCATGACATGACGTACACGGTGAACCAATGACGGCTCCTCTTGGCCAAAAGAGTTGTCATCCACGGTACCTCAAGTACCTACTATCTACTTACATACCTACCCAAGTACCTAGTACTTACTCACCTACATCCCGACGCACTCATGTACATATTCGTGTACAACGGAAGCCGGGCAAGAGGCTCTGCCCCGACAGCCTGGCCATTGGCGGTCAGGAAGCGTCCCTCCGGGCATCATGGCGCGTGGCCCTCATCTTCATCCCGTGGCTTCCCGCGCAGAGGAAGCAAAAAGGCTGACGGCTCCGCCAACCACGCCGCTCGTAAAAAAAGGCCCATCTAGGCTGGAGAGTTCCCACACCGGAACACGAAGCAAGCATGAGCCGACAAAAAAACATGAAAACCACCACGCGTGAGGGAGACCCGCGCATGCCGCGCCGCACAAACCGCATGGAGACGGCCTGCTCGGCGGCGGCATTGCAAAGACGCCGGGGCATTTTTCTGGCCCCGCAGCATGGCACGGAGAAACATGAAGATGGAATCGACGAGCTGCTTCGGGCGTGGATCGGCCCTGCCGGCGCGATATTGACGCGCGAATGACGGCTTTTCTTTTTTTTTGTTCTCTCATGTGGAGGGGCTTTGCTGTGAATGCTTGGGGGCCCTTTTTCTAGCATAGCTGGGGCAAAAAA
>SRPV01000247.1:0-26511 GCA_018360135.1 Claviceps sorghi | reverse complement strand
GGACGAGATGAAAGAAGAGAAAAAAAAAGAGAAAAAAAAAAAAAAAAAAAAAAAAAAAAAGGAAACGAGTCATCACATACGGCCTGCCATGGCTTTGCGTATGCTTGTCCAGTATGCCTGCGGCCAGCCGCTGGCGCTTTCCGCCTCGGTGGGCATCCTCTCGCGGCATCTGGCGACGACACTTTGGATGATCCTGCCGAGCAGCTCCTCATCAATGGGAAGAGCCTTTTCGTTGAACTCAACGGGATATAAGAATGGATCGGTAACGTGCAGTAATTCTTCGCACGTGGGTCGCATGTGCAGATCTCGGTTTAGACAGCGCCTCATGGTCCGGATGAGCGAGGCCGGGACGGAAACTCCTCCCACGGCACGGGACGGGAACTCGATTGTGTGATCCCAGTTGATAATGGCTTGGCATCGCGCCATTTGGTTGGCAATGTGTCCAAAGGGCGGAAGTCCGTAGACCATCTGGTAGAGGATGCAGCCCAGGGACCAGATATCACTGGGCTTGCCGAGCTTGACGAGCTTGGGACGGCCGGCCATGCGTCCTCCGCGAGGATTGTTGGCATCCATGAGGGATTCGGGAGACATGTAGCTGGGTGTGCCAACCTGCGTTTCGCGATGGACATTGACGGTCTCGTCTGTTTGGATCGCATTGGCAATGCCGAAATCGATCAACTTGAGGCGCCCTTGCACAAGCACAAAGTTGGCCGGCTTCAAATCCGAGTGGACAACGTCGTGTTGGTGCACTGACTGCAGGCATTCTAGCATTTCTTTCCAGTAAAAGCGTACAAATGCGGCATCAAACTTGGCCGATTCCGGATTCTGTCGGGACGTGAGGAGTTTGTTCAAGTCTAGCTCACCCATCTCCATGAGCTGCAAACTTCTTGTTAGAACGAGGACTGTACAATTCTTCTTTCTTCTCATGCCAACACGACACATACCAGCGTAAGAACCTGCTTCTCCGAGTTCATCTCGTGATCGTACAGATCAATCACCCGGTCGACACCCTTGAGCCTGGCAAGGAGGTCAATCTCGCCCCTATAACCCCGGATGGTGCCCTCGTCGGCATTCTCCAACGCCACCCGCTTCAAAGCAAACATCTTGCCATTCTCGGCCGTGACTCGGTACACCTTGGCGCTGCCGCCTCTGCCGAGGCACTCGAGTCTGGTGTAGCATTTCCCATTCACTCGGAGAACGTTTCGGCGCTGCTTGGCTTGGGTGGTGGTGGCCGCCCCAGCCGAGGATGTTGCGGCGTCCAAGACGGACATTTTCGGGGGCGGTGGCGGAGCCGCGCGGTGCGGCGTGTTGTTGGCTATCGAAGCAAGGGGTCTTCGCTCTGGTGACGCAGCAGGTTTGGCGCTGCCAAGGTCGGCATCAACACTCAGAGGCCGAACGCTGGGCTTGTGGTGGTGCTCTGACGCGGGCTTGGCCGGGCGTTTGAAAGTAATGGGATACTCGTTTTCTTGATCATGCATCGAAGGCATCTCGATGCGTTTGGGGAGCATGTCTTCGGGCACCGTGATGTGGTCGTCGTGTCGAGCTTCAAACTGCACGCCACGAGACGAGCGTCTGGAAGAGCCCAGATCAGCCATTTCCATGGCCGGAGTATGTCGTCTGTGGCCAGCTCGAGAGGCGCTGCCGCTCACGGGGCTGCCCGAGTTGAACTGGTTGGCTTCGTGGTACACTGATGATTCCGGAACGTCATCGGCTGCTTGGTTCTCGGCCTCGACACGAGGTGCAGCCAGCTCTCCCTCGCCTTGTGCTTCACCCTCCTCGCTCTGACGCCGCCTGCCTCGCCTGGCGGGCCCGCTCAGGAAGCTCCCAGACAGCTTTCCCACTCGCTTGATACGCATGGAGCTCTGTGGATTCAAGTCGTCAGGACGAGCTCGCGCCGACGGATAGCGAGAGGCACTGCTGTGGCCGTCAGGGTTTCGCGCAGCTCCCTCGGGTGCTTCCGAGCGGTCGTATTCTGCCTCGAGGTGAGAATGATCCGCCACGGAGCGGTCCAGATTTGATCGACCGGATGAAGAAGGCCCGGAGGAGCTCATTCTGTTTCGCTTGGCCGAGGATCCAAGGGCTATTCGCACAACTCTCTCGCCGTGCGACGGCGTGTTGACTTCCATCCGCGGCTCGCGCGAGAGCTGAGGTTCCTGGTCTGTCGGCTTCTCATGACTGCCAGTGCGGCTGGGAGGGGGGGCAGAAGCTCGCTCGCGCTGTGCAGCGCTACGAGATGTTGACGTCGATCGTCGAGCTCCGGGTCCCATCTGACTGAGGCTGTTGTGTGGATTGCCGCCCAAACGTACCACCCGCTTCCTAACGGGACTCGCCTCTTGGCTGTGGCTCGCTTGGTGGGCTTTGACGGCTTGATCATCGCTGATGGACGGCACGCCCGGCTGCGCACCTGGCTGCGCACTACCTGAACGTAAATGTCGCCGGTCCTGGGCGGCGGTACCGGCCGCAGAAGAGATGTTGTTCAACGCACTGGTTCGTCTTCGCGTCACGGGCGCCGCAGGCACAAGCTTGTCCGCAGATTCGGGTGCATCGTCTTGCAGTAGCGCCTTGGTGAGAGCAGAGAGCTTCATGGGCACAGGAATTTCGTCCTCGGAGCTATCATCGTGGAATTGTTGTTCATGTGGAGATTGGCTTGCCGGAGCGACGGGAGCAGCAGCAGCCGCCACTTGACTCTCGCTCCTGCTGACCATTTGCCGTGACAAGGGACGCCGCACGGCCTGGCGTTGTGAAGCTCTGCGAACGGGGCCGGCCGTGGCCATTGGGGTTGGCGATACAGTCGCCATTGGAGACGCGTAGTCTGATGAGAGAGAATACACGCGACTGTGTTGTTGCAAGGGTCGAACGACGGCGGAACCGATTGATCAGGTAAGCAATGTCGGGTTTCGCGTACGTGTCAGGAGCTTGACCATGACCCCGAGCTCCCATGTATCGCGAAGGGGGCAAAAAAAAAAAACAAGACTTGTTGTAGCTGATGCTTCCGTGCTGGGTGTACTTGAAATCGTCGAGGCAAGGGGATGAGCGGGAAGGCCTTGCATGCTGCATTATTTTGGGCGGGGACGGGTCAGCCAATGGGCGCGGGGCGGGTTGCTCTGGGCAACGACAGACGATGCGAGTGGAGCTAGAACAAACTGGAGCAAGACCAGAGGAAGAAGACGAGGGCGACGCGGATGAGTCGGCGGGACCCGTGAGGCGGTTGAGCAAGTCATTGGCACCACACTCACGAACGAAGGAACGGAGAGAGAAACGCACCAGATGGGAAGAGAGCGAGAAAAATGAAGAATCAACATTAAGGCCAGGCCGAGGGCGCCAAACCTGCTGCCGTGACCCGAGCTAGTAGAGCGGCGAGCCCCTCCCTCCTGCTCCGCGTCCGCCGAATGACGGACGCAGGGACTCAATCAAAACCCACCAGACAGACCCCTTCGCTCCTTCCCTCTCCACACCGGCCTTGTTCGCCATCTGTCTCTGTCTCTCTGTCCCTTTCTCGTCCGCACGACTCCTCGTCTCGCCCTCGCCCTCGCCCTCGCCCTGCCTCCTGCTTCACTTTGCTCCAGCCTCTCGCTCTCCCCCGTTTGCATGCCTTCATGATGGCGGCGCAAAAGGGGCAGGCCCGGGGCGTGCTCCTCTCCCTCGGCCTCCTCCTGCTGCTCTTGTGCGGCGCGGCGCACGCCTCGGTCGGAGACCGCTCGCCCGCATTTCGACAATGTCTCGAGGTTCGTCGTTGTATCGTTTATGCTTTCGCCGCCCGGCATTGCGCTTCCTGTTGACCCACATGTCCGTCGCGTGACGCTTTTGCGTCACTCACGATAATTCGCATTCTGATCGTCACGGCAGGTTTGCAAGTCGGAAAACTGCGGCTCAGGCAAGGCGCACACCCCAATCCGTAAGTCCATGCTCGATGCTCGATGCTCGATGGATGCTCGACTCTCGATTCCAGAGCCCATTCCATTTCCTGGAATACAAACAATCGGCGAAGCGCAACTCCAGAAAGAAAGAGACGATTCTGGAAGGGGGGCGGAGAGCATCATCTCAAGCTTCATCGTCGTCCGAGGGAGTTAACACGTTGTCCTGCCGCCAGCTCTTTCCCGCCGGCTGCTCCTTTGGAACTGCGCTTCCGAATGCGACTATACATGTCAGCACATTGTCACGGCGCAGCGCGTCGCGGCCCACGAGCCCATTGTCCAATTCCATGGCAAATGGCCCTTCCACCGCTTCCTCGGCATGCAGGAGCCCTTTAGCGTGCTCTTCTCCCTCGGCAACCTCTACGCGCACTACGACGGTCTCGCCAAGATTAGGCAGCGCATCCCCGCCGGCTACTCCCTGCGGCCCTTCTACGTGCTCCTCGCGCACGTGGGCATCGTCAGCTGGGTGTTCAGCGCCGTCTTCCACACCCGCGATTTCCAGCTCACCGAGGAGCTGGACTACTTTGCCGCGGGCGCCAACGTCCTCTACGGCATGTACTACACGCCCATCCGCATCTTCAGACTCGATCGGCCTAGCCCCCGGCGGAGAAGCGTCCTCCGCGCATGGACACTGCTCTGCGTCGCTCTGTATCTGTGCCACGTGGCGTATCTCAAGGGCGTGCGCTGGGACTACACGTACAACATGGCGGCCAACGTCGTGGCCGGCATAGTACAGAACATGCTGTGGAGTTGGTTCAGCATCACAAGCTACCGGCGGTCTGGCAACCTGTGGTCCATTGTGCCCGGTGTGGTGGTAGCATGGGTCATGGTGGCCATGAGCATGGAATTGTTCGACTTTCCCCCGTGGCTGGGCTGCATCGATGCCCACAGCCTGTGGCATCTCATGACCATTGGTCCAACCGTCTTATGGTACAAGTAAGCGAATTTTCGTGCCGAATATATCTATATCTCTCTGTCTTTATATATATATCCGGCGCAGCAACCCCTCCCCTCCCCCCACGGGCTAATGGGCTAACCCGCAATGTCGCCCTAGTTTCCTACTCAAGGATACCCAAGAAGATGTAGCTGGAACAGAAAGATACAAGTCGTAGTTGCCGAAGATGTAGCCGGGACAGAAAGATGTCATAGTTGCCGAAGATATACCCGGACCAAAAAGATACAAGTCACAGTTGCCGCGCGGCCCTGCACGGATGCGAAGCGCGGGTCTGCGGCGCACAACCCCGGGCATGGTCGGCGTCGGGTGTTCTTACTGTGTCGAGTTGAAATTTCAATAACGCTGACGGTATATACACCATATTCCATGATAGATTCATACCCACCAAGTGAAAAAAAAAATAGAAAAAATAGAAAAAAGATGGGGAAAAAAAAAGTCCCGTCATGTTTCACTCCTCGTTTACGCCAGCAACGCCGTTGCACAATTTGCCTTGAGCAGAATGTGAAAAGAAAAGAGAAGAGAAGAGAAGAGAGAAAAAAGTAAAAAGTATATAAAGAGGAGAGAGAAAGAGCAAAAGAAAGAAGAGACGAAAAAGGGTCAAGTTTCCGCAATCCAATCACATATTCCAGGTTGCCTCCAACAAGTGCGTTTACACTTGTGCGTCATGCTTGTGCCCGTGTTGTGCATACCCGCGGATTATGGAAAAGAGACACCGAGA
Source organism: Claviceps sorghi (assembly GCA_018360135.1). NCBI lineage: Eukaryota > Fungi > Ascomycota > Sordariomycetes > Hypocreales > Clavicipitaceae > Claviceps > Claviceps sorghi. Next base: position 20,924 of record SRPV01000247.1, on the reverse strand, counting down.
AAGGGTAGACGCCGCCTTGTCCCCACCTTGTGAAATGAGGAGGAGGAGGAGGAGTAAAAGGGGTATTGTATACAAACAACGCTCGTGCCATCGGCACGTGAGCGCAAATAGTGCCGACAATGGCCGTCCATCTTCTTTCGGGCAACAAACGACTGCAGGGACACAGACGCAAACTGCAGATTCACTCTGTCGGCTGGGACCCTGTTGAGTCTTGGGCCAAATGGATCAGGTGCTCAGCAAGTCACGCACGGAAAGGCCGCGGGCGTTGAAGCTCGAATTTGTGCCACGCCTGTCGTTGTTGAGCATCAACAGGGCGGCGGTGGCCTCCTGATCGACGTCGGACTGTGGGTTCAGAGCAGGGCTGGTGAGGGTCGAGGCCGAGGCACTGTTCTGCACGTACGGACCATATCGGTCGGGTCCAAAGGCGGGCGAGGCTGCGGCGGAGATGCTGAAGCTGTAATGCCGCCGGTCCATCGAGGTAGAAGAATACGAGTGCTGGCGGAGACGCGCGTCGGCGGCCTGCAAGCCTGGAGAGATGGAGGAGGACAGTCGGTGACCATGGTCGGGCGGCGCGGAGAAGAGAGGGGACGCGGTATCCGACTCGGACGTCATGTCAACGTCTCCGGACTGGTGGTCTGGGTCGGCATGGAAGGTGGGATGAAAATCCCGAATCGAGGGCAATGAGTTGACATGCTCTGCTTCCTCGCTGCGGCCATGGTCTCCACCTGGCTGCTCCTTGAGTTTGGCAATACAATGCTCGAGATAGCGTACGTACTCGATGGAGTGCTGGTGACGGACAGACGGTGCGCATTAGCAAGGAAAGAATGGTCGGGAACAGAAAGGTGTCGGATGTATTCACCTGAAGGATAGCAAGCTTGTGCATTTCGCCGGTGCAGGCAGGTACCATGCTCTTGAGAAGAGCAAATTCTTCATTCATCTTGCTGCGCCGTCTTCTCTCAATCAGGCTGTGAGCAGTCTTTCTAGCAATCTTGCGTCCTGCGGCGCTCGTGGCGCTGGGCTGCTGCTTCTTCTTTCCGTCGTGCGCTCCACTGGCATCGGCGGCGTTGTTGGTGGTGGTGTTGGTGGTGTTGGTGGTGTTGATGTTGCCTTTGTTGGCTGCGGGCTTTGCCGTGCCAGTCGACGATGCCTTGGCGCCAGGTCTGCTGGATGTCTTGGTCGATGAGGACTCGGCCGCGTCTCCCTGCACCCGGGGCTTCATCTGAATGATTTTTCTGGACCTGGTTGGAGGAGGAGGAAGGGCAAAGGAAGAGGTGTAAGTCTCCTTGCTGCTGTCCCTGGTGGCGGTTGATCGACGACGGGACTTGACCGTTTCAGCCGCCTGCATTGGATATGTAGCGCGCGGCGATGAAGAGCTCAAGGTGGAGTGGTGGGAAGCCATCTTGGAGGATGCGCCGGGCTGTGCTTCGGGGGGAGAAGAGCGTGACACATGATGGATCGCAGGTGGTGGCAGTTCAAAGGCGAGATGCATGGACGAGAGTTGATGGGCACCATCTTTGCCTTGAATGTCGGTGGACGAACCGGGGGTCGGCGGAAGAACCGGACGAGGCATGGCAAAGTCGCGTGGGCTCGAGCCTTGCGTGGCTAGTGGTTACTACGGAGCGGGAAGGACAAGGCCCAATGCGGTGACTTGATACCGCGAGTGACTTTGTGGTGAATGCTGAATGCTGAATGCTGGCGGACGAGGAAGATGGAGGTTTGCTTTTTGCTTATCGGGGCAGGTCCGAGCCAAATACGTCCTGTTGGCTGGGCCGACTAGACTGGGCGGAACGGAAGAATCGGAGGTGACTGGGGGAGCACAAGACTGCAGGCAAGGCTCGGGGATGGTTTGGGCCTGGTGGTCGGGCCTGGTGGTCGGGCCTGGTGGTCTGGTGGTCTGGTGGTCTGGTGTTTGAGGCCTTTCAGGCGTAGAAGCGTGGGAGCATAAGAACTTGGCCCTTTTCTTCTCCCTCCTTGTTCCCGACCGCGAGGCGAGCGCCCGTCTTGAACCCTGTTGGACCCTGTCGGACCCTGCTGAGCCCTGCTGAGCCCTGTTGGAAGCGCCGACGTGTCCAGCGTTGAAAACCTCGGCACGCGACTTCCGCTGGCTCCTCGTGCTCGTCAGAGACGCCGGGTTCGAGCAAAACGCGACAGACTGTGGACTCGCGAGGTGGGGGCGTATATCTGTATGCAAGTATGTATATACTTTATGGATTATGAGCAAAAGCGTCCACGTCCAATGCGGACGACAGACGGGAGCAGGCAAGGCTCGACGCGAAGATGGCAAGGCGCGGTTCTTGAGCGAGTTACCTCGGACCGGTGACGAGGACACGATGTCGCGGTGAAATGGGCGCCAGAAAGGGTCCAAGACCAGCCAGCCAAAGGGGAGGAGTTTTTTTTTTTTTTTGTTTGTTTGTTTGTTTGTTTGTTTGTTTGACAAGCGCAGAAGAAAGGCAGCGGACTTTGGAGACTTTTGGTGAGGAAGACGGCAGGCGGACAGACGGGCAGGCAAGGCGAGAATGATGGAGAGGCAACGGAAATCGGGTGTGGCCATCCAGTTCAAGACATTCGGACAAGGACACGGCGTGTGCTGATGGCGGCGCACGCACCTGGGACGGGTCGGGAACTGCCAGCCCGTGGTGCCGGCAACAGACTGCACTGGCAACTCGACGGCAGCAATGGCAGCACGAGCATGAGCATGAGCATCAGCATCAGCATCAGCATCAGCATCAGCATGGGCATGGGCACGGGCACGGGCAGCCCACCGGGGTCGGCCATGAGGCCATTGACCAAGCATTTTGGAGAAAATGGTCGCGTGCTCTCGGGGCGGCCAAGCGAGTCCTGGCCAATGAGAATCGTGCCTTTGCCCATGTGCCTTCCGAATCGATCACGACGGGTGGGTGTGGCCCGCCTGACCTGCCTGGCCGGTTGCTCCTGCGTCTTGGGGGGGGAAGGGGAGGAGGGGGTCCGCTGCCGGAGCCGGTGCAGATTGTCCAAGATTGCATCGTCTTGGCGTCTGGTGTTGGCCGTGGCCCCGGTCTGGTCATGCGAGACGTTGCGAGGGCGAGTGAGCACGTGCTCACCAGGCAGGGAGAGGGCAAGCAGACGGAGAAGAAGATAAGAGATGGCAGATGGCAGATGGCAGACGGCAGACGGCCCCTTTGGCTCTGACACCGCTGTTGGCAAGACGAGCCGCATGATCCGTACCTCGTCCAATTGTCTCCACGTCTTTTTGTCCACGCCGCCTCGACACGACACGACACGACACGACACGACACGACACGACGCACCACTGCGCAGTGGCCTGGCCCGGTGTAACTCTTGTCTCTGCCGCTCGCGGCGGCAGGACGCCCCGGCTCCATCTAACGGACGACGGAAGACGGAAGACGGAAGCCTGCCCGGCTCGCTCCCAAGAGCGTACAGTACAATCCTTGAATGATTATAGGTCGTGACTTAGCAGGGGTGATTAGGCTAATCAGGCGTCGCTTCAGAAATAGCGATAATATAGTCCCTAGTTAAAAAGAATATTAAGCTAAGTGTAATTTTAATATAAAAAAATATACCTATAAGCCTTAGTTAATACCCTAAATATCCCTTATATACTACCTTAATAGCTATAAGCCTATGTATAAGCCTATAGGGTATTAATATAATAAATATATATATATAACCCTTACTTATTAGATATATATATAACTTACCTACTAATATATATATAACCTTTATATATAGATTTTTAAGTGTTTTTTTTATATATATATAGATCACTCGCTAAGTAGCAGCACTGTTAAGAAGGGACCTGCCACCTGCAATAGGTGGGGCTTGTACACACCTATAATCATTCAAGGGGTGTATTGTACATATGTACAAGGTCGCACCGACATCTGCCATTGCGCTGGGGGAATCCGTGCGCCGCCCCTGGATTCCCTGGGTTCCCTGATTTCCCGGGATTCCCCCAGTTCCCCCGACTGGAGTGCCGCTTGGACGAGGCTGCTGTCCTGGCTCGCCAACAAAGTCCCATCGTGTCACATGGCAGCATTTGCAAGGATGGCGCGTTCGCAGAAAGAGCTCACGTGCAATCACCACCGTGACGGGCAAGGGGCGACGGGTCCGGGGGTTTGTGGGGGCGTTGCGAGTGGGGCGTGGGGCGTGGGGCGTGGGAGGTCTGGGTGGCTCGATCGATGTCCATATGTACTACATATGTATGGAAGCAGATAACATCCAGTCCAACGAACAACCAACCAACCAACCAACTCGCCAACCAACTCGCGCATGGACTCGCCAGTCATTTGCAGCAAAACCCTCCCTTCCGCCGCCAACCAGCATGCCAGCAGAAGTTGTCTGAGAAACCAATGGTGGGCTGGGTCGGGCCGGGCCAGCCGGGCCAGCCGGTCGATCCAGGCCTCCTTGCGCACGCGCAGCCTGCCAATGCAGCGGGCAGGCCTCATCTCCCTTGCAGCGTACAAACAGTACATGTGTATGTACATACATGAATGGAACGGACATCTTTTGAGCATCGGCGGCTGCGGGACGCGGATAAAGCCAGGCGAGTCGCGACCACGATGCACGACGCACCTCCTCTGTAATGGCGCCTGGTTGTCTCTCCCAGCGACCATGACTCCGCAGACCTCGGGCGCGAGTCCCCCCCTCCCTATCGCGGCCCATTGCTCGCTGCGTCGCGAACCAGAATGGGGGGAAAAAAAGGAAAAAAAGAAAGAAAGAAAGAAAGAAAGAAAGAAAAGAGAAAAAAAAAAGAAAGAAAGAAAGAAAAGAGAAAAAGCAAAGAAAACGCCGTCCGTCGCCGGAAAGAGAAATGTCCGTCGTGGAGACGGGTCCCCCCCCCCCCCCCCCTCAACACGACGGGAATCGCCGTGCGTGCATGCCACCATGTAAGACCCGAGAACCATCAAGTGCAACCACTGGTTGCGTGGCAGTCGGCCCGGCCCGGCTCCCAACGGCCAGAGAACCACGAAACGCTGCGTAAATGAGCAAGTAGAGTGCCGAGCGAGGGACGTTCGCAAAGCAATTTCACACAGGTGGCATCGCATGTTGTATGGGCCATGACACCACCCTGCCCGAGGCTGTTGTACGCTTGGACCCCAGGATCTACGCGATTCCGCAGAGCAAACACGCCCTGCGACTTGGAAAGAAGAAAGAAATTTCAAACAATGGTACCTTTTTTTTTGCGTGAAATTATGAACAATGGTACCTTTTTTTTTTTACATGACTTTTTTTTTTTTTGTTAAAAAAAAAAATATACCCTGTTACGTGATTCTTTTCTACAGTAGTTTTCTCCGTGGGCGGTTTTCACACCTCGTTGCTGGGATACAAGACCTGCGTGGTCGAGTTAAACTCCTCCTTCAGGGCGCGAATGTTGACAAAGCGCGTCAGCAGGTTGGGGCTGCCGGCCTTGTCGTCGGTGCCCGAGGCGCGGGCACCGCCAAAGGCCTGCTGGCCGACGACGGCGCCGGTGCTCTTGCAGTTGATGTAGAAGTTGCCGGCGGCGTCGCGGAGCCTGTCCTCGGCGAGGCGGATGGCCTCGCGGTCGGTGGCGAAGACGGAGCCCGTGAGGCCGTACTCGGACGTGCCGTCGACGAGGTCGCAGGCCCGGGCGAAGGCGTCGGGGGCGGCGTCGTCGTAGACGTACGTCGTCAGGATGGGGCCGAAGAACTCGGTGGACAGGAACGCGTGGGCCGGGTTGGTGGTCCGGAAGACGGTCGGGTGCACAAAGTAGCCCTTGGACGAGTCGTACGTGCCGCCGGCCACGAGCTCCAGCTCGCCGTCCGTCTTGGCCGCGTCAATGGCCCCCGACAGCTTGCGGAACGAGGCGGCGTGGATGACGGGCCCGCAAAAGTTGGCGTGGTCCTGCGGCGGGCCGACGGCAATCTTGTCCACCTCGGCGACGAGCTTCCGCTTGAACTCGGGCCAGACGGACCGGGGCACGTAGAGACGCGACGTGGCGCTGCACTTTTGGCCCTGGAACTCAAAGGCGCCGCGGATGGTGTGCTTGACGGCGTTGTCCACGTCGGCCGAGGGGTGGACCAGGTGGAAGTTCTTGCCGCCCGTCTCGCCGACGATGCGCGGGTACGAGCGGTAGCGGCCCTCGGCCACGCCCTCGCCGATGGCGCCGTAGAGCTTGCGGAAGACGGCCGTGCTGCCGGTGTAGTGGAGGGCGGCGAACTCCCTGTGCGCGAGAACCGTCCTGGTGATGCCCTCGGGGTTGCCGGGCACGAACTGGATGACGTCCTTGGGCAGGCCGGCCTCGAGCAGGATCTGGTAGACGAGCCAGTTGGAGGCAATGGCGAAGTCGCTGGGCTTCCAGACCACGACGTTGCCCATGAGGGCGGGGGCGCCGGGCAGGTTGCCGGCAATGGCGGTGAAGTTGAAGGGGCTCACGGCGTAGACGAAGCCCTCGAGGGGCCGGTACTCGAGGCGGTTCCACAGGCCGGGCGAGTTGTGCGCGGGCTGCTGGGCGAGGAGCTCCTGGGCGTAGTGCACGTTGAAGCGGAAGAAGTCGGCCAGCTCGGCGGCGGCGTCAATCTCGGCCTGCCATGCGTTCTTGCCCTGGCCCAGCACCGTCGCGGCCATGATCTCGTAGCGGTACTTGTTGGCGACGAGATCGGCCGCCTTGAGGAAGACGGCGGCCCGGTCGGAGAAGGGAAGCGCCGCCCACGCCGGCCTGGCCGCCAGAGCGGCGTCGATGGCCTTGTTGACGTCGGCCGGCGTGGCAGTGTGGTAGTTGGCCACCTTGCTGGCGTGATCGGCGGGGTTGAACTGGTGGGAGACGGCGGAAGTCTTGATCTGGAGGAAACGGGTTCAGCTTCTCGGCCCGTAGTCTCGCGCGACCGGGCCGGAGTGTCCTTACCTCCTTTCCGCCGACGACGACAGGAACCTCAATGGGCACCTTTTTCTGGTAGTTCTCGATCGCGGCCGTCAAGCCCTGGCGCTGCGCACTGCCCTTGACATAGTGGTGCTAGAACGGCGGAACGACGGTGAAAATGACGCGCGACCCTGGTTAGCCTCTCCCGTTTGCTGTCGTTGTTGTTGTTGTTGGGGCATTCGCGAAAGCCACGACTCCAGACAAACATCTGTCCTCGGCGAGGGAGCCGACGAGGGCGACACTCACATTGGGCTCGTTCGCAACCGAGGGCGTCTTGAACGTGGCGAGCGTGCCCATGCTCATCCGCTGCGAGACCGTGCGCGCGGAGCGCAAGCCCTGGGCTCTGGCAAGGACGGCCGACTTCATGATTGCGTTCACAGCGCCGGGGTGTGGTGTGATGCAGAAGCAGGTCTAGATAGAAATGCAGGCCCGAGTTGGCGGGTGAAGGGTTGAGTGATGGACGTGATGGATGGGCGCTGCGAGAGCGGAGCTGAGCTGGGCTGAGCTGAGCTGAGCTGAGCTGAGCTGGCGCTGTGTGCTTGCTGCTTCTTGCCAAAAAAAAAAAAAAAAAAAAAAAAAAATCTCGTCCCAAATCACCCTCTCGAGTCTGACTCCCTTTTCTCTTCCGGGAGTTTATGGCCCCCCTCCCACCTCCAGCGCCTCGGCTTCCTGCGGTCTAAAACTGCCAGCGGCCACTGTGGAGGACCCCACCCGCCCACCTGCATGCATTTGATATGACCCGCCCGCCCCCCCCGGCAGCCCAGGCAACCGGATAACGGCCTCGCAACCCGCCAGGCCCGCACTGTGCACTTCGCGGACAGATGGGACCACGGGACCGCGGGACCACGCCCTGGCCCCTTTCCAGCCCTTCAATGTTTCCAGCCCTTCCCAGCCCTTCCCAGCGCAGAGCGCCCGACGTCGGCCCCGTGCGGCTTCAAATGCTACTGCAGGCTGTGGCTGTGCCCGCCGTCCCGCGCAGAGCCGCTCATCTACACTTCAAGGACGGAGTAGATGAAAGCCCAGATGGCCCGCCTTTATGGTGTCAGTTACGTACTTCAGCGACGCTTCTTGTCACGCCAATGGAGATGGGGAGATGCAGACCAAGACGCCGGGCACCATCGACGCTGCCTCCACTGCCCACCATGGCACAGCAGCCGCGTGGAAAAGGAAAAAGGACACATGGAGTCGAGTGGGCTCGGGTAAAACCAGCATCTTGCCACGCAATCTCCGCCTCGAGCGTCTCCAACATGGAAATTACTGCGACCCACTGTGCTCTCTGCGTGCTTGATGGCAATCCATGACAGACGGGCAGTGGCGGCGTGGCGGGCATGGAATTTGACGAGCCAGAGCTTGCCCGCCGTCCGCTCTACGTGGCCTTTTTTGTGTAAGAGCGCGTGGCAACGGCATCAACCATGCCAGTGGTCAGATCCACGTGGCAAGCGACCGTGTTCAACTTGCCTGCATCAGGGTCTTTCCCATCCGCACATCATCCCTAGGTGGGACATTGGGTCGCCATGACCAGGAGAATAAGCAGTGGCGTGACCAGTACTTCCAGTACACTAGTAACTCAGCACTTCCAGGACATCCAAACAAAACGCCGGTATCCAAGAGTCCAGATACATATCCTGCCCCGATTGGAACCCCCCCCCCCCCCGAAAATCTCCGTCACCAAAGAGACCGTACGAAGCGCACATGTCCGCGGCGTTGTACGTCATCTAGGCCAAGTCAGTTTTATGTTACACAATAGAGACTGCTTGGGTTGGAGACGTACGCCGTTATATCCAGTACATGCTGTACGTGTAGACACGTGTGCCAATCTAAGAAGAGGAGATAGGAAAAGAGGAAGGAAACGAGAGACGACATAGAGAGTAATAAAAAGGATTAAACAAAAGACAAGAGGAGGAGAGAAGAGAAGAGAAAACATCAGAAAAGAAAAGCTAAACAATAAAAGATATCAAGACCTATGAAGAAATATAAAGAAATATAAAAAGGTGAAAGACAATATAAGACAATATAAGATAATATAAAAAAGATAAAAGAAAGATAAGATAGAGAACAAAAGACACTATATATAATAAGAAAATAGAATTATAAAAACAAAAATAAGAATATAAGAAAGTAAAAGAATAAGAATATAAGACTATAAAAATATAAGAAAATAAGAAAATAAGAACATAAGAAAATAAGAACATAAGAAAATAAGAACATAAGAAAATAAGAACATAAGAAAATAAGAACATAAGAAAATAAGAACATAAGAAAATAAGAAAACAAGAACATAAGGAAATAAGGAAATAAGAAGAAATAAAACAAATCACCTGTAGCATCTCAAATAAATACAACCATGAAACCCGTAAATCACAACAAGCATAATGGCAACCCGCCACCCGCAGGAGTCATGTCCAGAAATCGCGCCTAGCCACCCCCCACTCTCGCTTCGACTCACAGTTCCCAACGTGTGACATAGTCGGCAGCTCAAGGAGCCCTGATGCAGGCCGGCTAGCTGGCCAAGGGCGCCGCCGAGACCGCCGACACTGGTCTTTCACAGCGCAACGGCGGCACGCTGAGTCCGTACGCCTGTGTGAGGCCATCGGGGTTGTGCTGGTCAATCTCCACATTGATGCGGATATCGAGACTGCCGTCGTTCCTGCGGCCATGCGCGGCGGAAGCAGATACGTGCTTCGTACCGGCGTGCACCTCTCCTCGGTGCAGCGCCGAGTGGCCATCCCTGTCGACAAAGGACGACGTGTCCTGACTTGTACCGTCGACCGGTGGTGCCCCGTCATCGGCGCCGCCGCCGCCGTTGGCGTTGTTGGGGGAGTTTTCTGTCAGCATGGCATAGTTTCGGCTAGGCATCGTACAGTGGTTGTGATCGGCCGTCCTGCTTGAGTCGCCCGGGTCCTTGTCAAACAGGTCAAGCAAGGTTTCGTCCGTGTCATGGTTCAAGTGGTGGATCTTGTTCCGCCGGGCCAACAGATTGGCCACTGCCTGTGGTGGAGGCTTGTTGACAATGGCCGACGAGACCACATTGGCCATGTATCGACCGTCCTCCTCGACAGGTATCCCGAGCTTGGGCTTGGAGTAGAACCGCCCCAGAGCCGCCAAATGGACATCGCCACCCAGGATGGTGACGCGGACGGAGAATTCCGCCGCAACCCGCTGCAGCTCTTCAACGAGGTTCCGCCGCTCGACCTTGTGCGTCTTGGCCGTATAGTGATCATCGAGGTCGTCCAAGAGATCGACACTGCCATCAAACTGGTTAAACAGGCCCCCGCCCACGCCGAACCGGCGGTTCAAGAACTTGATAGGTCCCATAATTGGGCTTCGAAAAATGTTTTCGAGCCAAGTGAGACGCTGCTCTTGTTAGTATCAAGGCACTTGGCTTCGTTTTCGGCCAAATGTCGAGCCAGACTTACAGGGTATGCAATGGGAATGCCAAGGAGAAGAATCAAGTGCTTGATGGGACGACCGGAGCTGGCAGCTTGTGAAAGCTCACTCCGAAGCCTCTGGAAAATGAGTGCATACGTCTCTGGGTAGTTGACTTGGTGTCGGGTACGCTGTGCAAGAGTCAGTATCCCGACGTCACGGGAACGGGCTTCAACGGAGTGGGTGGGCTCACTTCAGTCCGCGCATCGATGCCCAACATGGCCATGCGAGCACCCAGTCGTGAATAGACGTTGATCGAGTGCTCGGCCACATAGGGGCCAGGTTTGGTGCCTCGAATGTATTGATTTCCGAGTCGCGGCTCCGCGACAAAGGTGTCGACGAGCTGTTTAGGATCCTCAACGGTATGGTCGCCATTACCATCAAGGTGGTCCGAAGTGTATGTCGAAAGGGGCGGAGGCAGATGGTGCTGAAAGAGGAGGTAGTACTTGTGAGCCGTGCCACCAAGTCCGCGGAATACGTCGCACCGCATGAAATGATCGACGTAGGATCCGAATCCGTCAATAATCTGCCAATTTTTTTTTTAGCATACGGCCTCCACGAACGAGGCTGGAAATTCCAGTCTTTATATATATATATATATATGTGTGTGTGTGTGTGTGTGTGTGTTCTTCTTCTTTTCAGACTCACGTCGTGATCATCCCAGATATTGACCTGAGGAATCTGACCGTTTGCCGTTGCAAAAGGATCAGAATTGTACCATCGGATATAATTCTTCAAATAGTAGTCATCGCATTCTGAGCGCAGCTTCTCCGGGAAAGGATACTCGGCGCGCTTCTTAGGGTTGCCGATATCGGTCCACGATCGGAGAGGACCGTTGACTCGAATGCCGTCGTTGTAGATCTGATCGCCACCGCCCAGCATAACATGGAATGGGGCCTCCTCATGCTTTCGCATTACGTCTTTCCACAATGGGGCGCCGCTGAAAGCCGCCTCGTCCGTTCCGACACTAAATCCGTTGCACGAGTGGAACATGACGCGCATGGATTCGTCGGCGGCCGGAATAAAGAAGGTGTTTACTCGGGGTTTGTGCTCTCTCGAATACCGCACGTCGGGAATGACGTATTCGTACTTGATCTCCCCTGACTCGATCGGAACCTCGATCTCGAATACCCAAAACGTATTCCTGCGGTCTGAGTAGAGGCGTTGAGCTTCAAACTCGGTCTCCTGGCTTGCGCCTCGGTCCACAGAACCGTTGGCGCCGTACTGCGAAGATGCGCCAGCCACGAGATCCTTGGCTACGCCTAAACGGCGCAACACCAGTGACGGCTTGTACAAGACATCCTTGCCACCGCCCTTGGCAACAACCAGAACGCTACCATACCAGCGATTCTGCTCCATGTAGCGGTAATTCAGCAAAGGCCCACAGACAACCTCCTTGCCGTCAATATCCGGCTCGCCGCGCCCGTCGTCTCCGGCCACTCCTTCCGTGGGTTGTGCAGCAGGAACAATGATTGGCTGGAAATTCTCACCACGATACGGTTTCTCTGGTGGTTCGAGTCGTGAATTATTTAAGAAATTCGACAACGCGCCTGTGGACTCGGTAGACACGGGCTCGCGAGGAGGACCGTGTTGTGAGGCATGTCGGCGGTAGGCCGATGACTCCTGATGTCGCCATCTGCTCGAAGACGCGTGTGGATTGTACTCGGAATCATCGTGAGAATAATCGCTGCTCTGTTGAGAAGTCATGATTGCGAACTACCGCTTCGACTGATGTCAGTACTCGTCTCTGGAGGCCCAGCGGTCTGCTCTCAGCAGGTAAATCGAGCCTCTGCCCAGTCAGAAGAAGAAGGGCAAAGGGGGAAAAAAGAGGGCTTGAGGCGTGGAAGAGGGAACAGCCAGGTGGCTCTTTGGTCCGCAAAGAAGAAGTTCTAGAAGCTATTCACATGGCAATTTGACTAACCGAACGGTTCAGAGGCGTTTCTTGGGTTCCAGGAAACAAATTGTATGCTGACAAGCTCAGATTGGAAGGAGCGGAGGAAACTTGGAAGAGCCAGGCGAAATGAGGAAAAGCGGAAGACAGGCCAAGGCGGTCAACGGCGCACCAGTCGATACAGGTCAAGACTCGAGAGCCTTCAATGTTCAAGTCGGGTGACAGGGCATCTAGACGGGAATGGGCAGCTGCGAAAGCCAGATGACTAGAATGCTCACTGCTCACTGCTCACTGCTCACATGCAGCTGGCGCAAAGTCAACAATGACGACACCGAAGCGTGGGGCGTTGATGTGGACGGACAGCTGGAATGGGCGTGGCTGGGACGTTGGTTGCGGTGCAACTGCGTGCCGCGCATTGAGCACGCGCCAGACCGATGGCGTTGTGGCTGGTGTGGCCTGCGCGCTGTGGCCAATGGCAGCATGGCTGCATGGCAGCATGGCCGGTGCTGGCCAGTTGCCGACATGGAAACAAGTCGATTTGAAGTCGCGTTTGATGATGCTTTTCCAATACTCCTGTGCATCCTCAGATCGTCAGTCAAGGTTCTCTCTCCATGGAGGATGCCCGGCAACGTACGATGTGTGACGGGCCCGTGCGCAGCCAGACTGGTCACGAGCACTCAATATAAACAAACGCTGCGAGAAAGGCTCTTTTCGCGCCACTCTCTCGAGGATTCTCATACATATGATGGGATGAGGAATGCATGCAATACTCTAGCGCGTGCAACGCGCGGTGGCGCAGATAATCAGGCAATTAAGTGATTATTCTATCTAAGCTATGTTTTATATATAAAGGAAAATAAGTGTGTGTTTTATAGGCTAAGAGATAGCCCTTATTAGGCGTGGTTTTACTATTATTTAAGTATAAGACTTATACTACCTATACTCCTTAAGTAATATACCTTTTAATTAAAGCTATAAATATTAATAAGTAAAGCTTTTATTATAAAATAACTAAAGTAAAGGCTTTATTATAAAAGTAAAGTAAAAGTAAAGTTTAAAGAAAATATATAATTCTTAGTATATAAATATTTATAAATTACTATATTAAGTGTGTTTTTTTTTATTTTTATCTCTTTAAGTACCTTTTTTATAATTAATATTAAATTTTTAACTAAAATTTTTTTTATAATACTTTATATTTATTTTAGCTATTAAACTAAGATAAAAGTTTAGTAAATACTTTTACTTAAGCTTTAATATACTTTTATATTTATACTTTATACTAAGCCTACTCTTTATATTATTATAATACTTAGTTTTAATTTTATAAGGTTAGCTAATATTTATACCTTTTTTAGTTTTTATATATCTTTAGTTAGTAATTCTTTTATATAAAGCTTTTATTAATTAAGTATTAAAAGCTTTTTAAAAGGCTATTTATTATTCTTAAAAAATAACTTTTCTTTATTAAGCTTTTATAAGATTAGTAAAAAAAGCTTTTTTAAAACTTTTAAGCTACTTTTCTTACTTTTATTACCTTTAAATAATAAAATTAACTTAAGCTTTAAGTAGCTTAAAAAAAGCACCTTTTTAATAAATACTTTATATACTTTAAAAAAAAAAAGCATTTTTTAAACTTATACCTTAAGACTTTAAGTCTTAAATACTTAAAAGGCTAAGAATAAATAGTAAATTATAGCTAAGCTTTTTATCTTTTAAATTTATTTAATTCTTTTAAATAGCTATAAACCTTTATAAAGTATAATATATATTACTATATTTCCTATATAAATTATATATATACTATTATTACTAATAAAAGCTATAGTATTTATTATAAAAATAAAGGTTTTAGCTATTTTTATAAATACTTTTCTTATAAGTTAGGTAATTACTATTATAATAACTTATATACTACTTTAGTCCCTTTTACTAAGTAGCTTTTATTAGTATTAAATACTAATAATAGAAAAGTAAGCTTAAATTCCTTTTATTCTTTACTTTATACCTTTTTTTAATGCTTTTTACCTTTTAAATATATAATTAGTGCTAATAGGTACTAAAACTATATCTTAAGCTTTTTATTAAGTAAAACTTAGTTTATAAGAGTATTAGAGTTATTTTAAGGGCTAAGAATACTATATAAGGCTCCTTAATAGTAGAGGGTAAAGCCTACCTTACTATAGTAATAGTATAGGTTAAAAAGGCTATTAAGGAGCTCCTTTAAGCGTTGCTTTACTTTCTTTTTTATAAGTTAGCGTTAGGGTGTTTAGCATTTTACTTCTTTATTTTTACTACTTATATTTGCCTTAGTAGCGCTTTATAGCTAAAGGGAGGGCCTTTATATAGTTATAAAGTAATATATTTTAATACCCTCTCTTTACTATACCTTTTTTAAGTAAAGTAGCTATATTTAAGTATATAAAATCTACTAAATAAATATATAAATCTATTAAACTAAGTATTACTTTAAAGTATTTAAATTATTAATAGTTAAAAGCTTTAGTAAATTTATTAGTTAGTATTTCTACTATTAAAAGATACTTAACTTTAAAGCTTTTTCTTTTATATTTCTACTTTAACTATATATTATATATATTAATATAGTATAAATAAGTATTAATTTGCTTACTCTTTAAGAGTATAAAATAAATAGTTTACTAATTATTATAATAAATTACTTAATCCTTATAAGTATTAAATTAAATATTTTTAAAAAGGTATTATAAACCTATAGTCTCTTATATAACTTACTATAAAATAAGTAGCTTTACTTTAGTTATAAATATTATTATAGTTTACTAATATATTACCTTTTAAATTATAAATCTATTAAAGAGTATAATTAAGTATTTTTATAATAACTTTTAAGTATAAATATTATTAGTAAAAGAAGCGTTACTTATAATTTAAAATATATATATTTTTCCTAGCCCTTTAAAGCTTAGAGTAAAAGACTTTATAAGATATAAATATTTAATTACTTAGTCTACTGCTTTATAGTACTTTTTACTTAGATTTATAAAAGATTATAATAGCTTTAAAGCTATAAAAGTAATATTTAGCCTTATTATAATAGCTATATATAGGATTAAACCTATTTTTTCTTAATAGCTCTTTATCTCTTATTTTTTAGCTTATTTATTATACTTATAATACTTAATTATTAGTATTAGTATAATAAGGAATATTACTTTTCCTACTTAATTAAATTTTTTACTAATCTTATTAATATATACCTTATAACTAAGGAAAATTTATTAATTTTTTTAGTTATAAATTACTTAAATACTTAGAAAGTAGTATACCTTACCTTTCTTTTTTAATTTATAAGCTTCTTTTAATTCTTTTATTAATTTATTTACTTTTTCTAACTATTTTTTATAAAAGGCTATAATAATATTATTAATAAAGAATATTATAAATAGATTATATACTTTTAAATAAAATAAATAAGGCTTTTTAAAACTAAAAATAAGCTCTAAGCTTTTAAGTTTACTACTTAATTTTTTAAACTAAAGCTATAATAAGTCTTAAAGTTTATAAAGTACTTTTAATAATTTTATATATTTACCTATTACTTTAAATCTATTAAGCAGCTTATATATTATTAGTATTATATTTACTCTATACTTTATATATAAGAACGTATTTTTTATATTATACTACTTTATTTTAAGGTTAAATCTTATAACTAAAGCTATAAGTATATAAAATATATATACTATAAGCGTTATAATATATATACACTTAATTATTATCTTTTTTTATAGGTCTTTATATATATAAATTTATACTTTATATTATTAAAGTATGCCTTTTTTATTAAATTTATATATAAACACTTACTTTAAGGGCAATAGCCTTAATCTTACTTATAACTACTTTATTTACTTTTATATACCTTTTTCTTTAAGCTTTATAATCTCTTTATTTATAGCTTTAAACTATTAGTCTTTTATTAAGTAATTTATAGCTTTATAGAAATTTCTTAAAGCTTTTATTAATTTAAACTAATAAATTAGCTAATTTTTTAAATCTTTCTTAAGAAAAGCTTAGCTTAAATAGTTATAATAAGTGTTAATTATAGTAAATATAGTCTTAGTGCTTTAAATATTTAGGTTTTTATAATTAAGCTAATTAAGCTTTAGTAAAGGCTTTAGATTTTAAAGATAGTTAATTAAGTAGTAGTTTAGGTAGTACTTATATAAAACTTCTTAGTTTTATATACGCCCTTTTTCTTACCTCTTTTTAATCCTTAAGCTTTAGTATAGTACTTATATACTTAAAAAGCTCTCTTTTTACTACTCTTTTTAAATATTATTTAGAAGGGTAGCTAATCCTTTAAAAATAAAAGAAGTAGGCTTTTTTTATATTAACTACTTTAACTAAGTATTATTATTACTATATATAAAAGTAGTTATTTTACTTTTTATAATAATAGGTGTGTATTTATTACTTAATATTATTTTACTACCTTTTATAATAGGTATGTTTTTCTTACTTAATATTATTTTGCTACCTTTTATAATAAGTATATTATTATTACTTAAGTTTTATATACTAATAGAACTAAGCTTAATATTAGTGTCTTTAAAGCTTAAATAAGTATTATTTTAGTAGAATTCTAAATTAGCTTTTAAAGGCATTAGGTTTAAGGTTGCTTAAGGAGTTTAAAGTCCTATACTTTACTTTAATAGCTAAAGAGATTTATTAATTATTAAGTCTTTATTAGAGTAAGTAAGTCCTTTTTATTATAAGCTTAAAAGTACCTTTACCCTTAAGTTTAAACTTATTAAGAAAAAAGGTATTATATATAGTAATCTCCTTAATAATATAAGTAAATTAACCTTTTTATTAAGTTTAGTGTTAATTTATAATACTTAAAAAAGCGCTTTTAACTTAAGAATTAATTATACTTCTACGCTTTTTATATATATATTATAGAATATTAACTTATTAAAGGTTATATTCCTTATTATTATTACCTTTTTTAGTAAAGGGATTTATATTTAATAGATATTTAAAGCTATATAGCTAACTAAATACTTAATATATCTCTTAAAGCTTATCTTAAAATGCTTTTAATTATAATTTACTTTATAGTCTCTTATTATTAAATATATATAGTATTTATATATATATAAACCGCTTTAATTTAGCTTTAAGTCTACTATAGGCGCTTTTATTAGAAGCTAAGTATTATTATAAAACTAACTTTTAAGGACCTTAATAAGGGACTTTTACTATAATTACTATATTAAATTAATATTATATAGAAAAGCAGTAGCTTATATACTCTTTAACTATAGATTTAGTAGAAGCTATATACTAATAAGTATTATAATAAACTTTATTATAATTATTTAGTTTACTCTTTTTATACTACTATTTAATTTATATATATATAGTAGTAAGTATTTTAATTCTATACCTTTAAAATAAGCTTAAGCTTTAAAAGCTATATTACCTTACTCTAAGATTATTATATACTTATTATTTTACTTAAATTTTATAATTAAAAGTTTAAATTAGTATAATATTTATTATTTAAAATAAATTAATATATTAAAAATAGTCTTAAGGGATTTATTAAGTAGTATATATATTTATATTATTTTATTATACTTATATTTAAAAATAAGCAGCTACTTTATATTATTAAAGCTCTTAAAATAATCTTAAAGATCTTAATAAACTTACTAAAAAGGTCTTAAAAACTACCTTTTTAATAGCTTATAAAAGATAACTTACTTTATATATATAAAAGTATAGATCTTATACTTAGCCTATACTATTCCTTTAATTTACACTTCTTTTATATTTATTATAAGCTTTTTAAGTAAATTCTTACTAAGGTAGCTAAACTATAAATACTAAAGTTTTTCTTTATTAATATATAATAAGCTTAGGTCTTTATTAAGTCTTTAATACTATAAGCTTTAAGTATATATATTTTTTAATTAAATTATTAAATATATTACTAAGGGAATAGTAAGAATAGTTATTTATAAAAGCTTTATTAAGTAGGAGGAAAGAGGCTTATATTTAAGAAAGATAATATTATACTTTTAAACTAATTTAGTAAGAATTATACTTTTTTTAAAGGTTTTAAAGTATAGTAAGTTATTTGCTTTATAATACTAAATACCTTTTTTAAGAAGCTAACTTTTTAATATAATATTAATATAAAAACCCTTAATAATAGCTATATCCTTTAAGGTTAAATCCTTAGTTTAAGCACTCTTTATACTATTTAGGATCTTTTTAAGTATATAAGTACCTCTTTTAATAATTTAAAAGAAGGTAGTTTTAGCTTTAAAATAGTCTTTATTAGTTATTTTAAATATTTTAAGTTTAAGGAGGTTAATATTATTAACTATATATATAGCATTATAATTATTAAAAAGTATACTTTTAAAGAGTATATATCTTTAATTCCTTAGTATAGTAAAAACTCCCTTTAATAGTTACTTTTGTTACGTGCGGGATACTGTATGTAAGTTGTTAGCATACGCAGCTTATGCAATACGTTATAAAAGGTTATAAAAGATAACATACGTAAAGTTATAGTTAGGTGCTTAGTTATATATATTAAGATTATTAAATTCCTTAAACTTTATAGTAAAGTTTACCTTATATTAGTAGACTTTCTACTATATAATAGAAGCTAAGAATGTATAAAAAGGGATATGTCTTTATATTTATCTAAAGCTAGTATATAAAAGCTATAAATATTATAGTACTAATAGTAAATATTCTATATAAGCTAAAAGGAAATATATTTATTACTCTTTATTAGTATTCTCTTATTTTAGTTATAATAGACTAAAACTTAATAGCTTCTTTTAGAACTTAGTTAAAATAAGGAAGGTATTATATTATAATTATAAGGGCTATTAATAGGTTCTCCCTCCTTATTAATTATAATACTATAGATCTATTTATATATACTTATTAATCTTATATAAAGAATAAGTGCTACTATTTTTAATAGCTCTTTTTTTATATATAGGTAGGTACTTATAAAGTTCTATAGGTTTTATACTTTTAAATTAGGGAAAAGTATAGCTATTTTACTTTTATAAAGGTAGTAGAAAGGGTTAGTTAAATTATAATAGGTTTCCCTTATATTAAGGTTTATCTTTATTTTACTTTTAAAGGCTTTAGTAAAGCATTTATATAATTCTATACTTAGGTTTCCTTTACTATAGATATATTAAATATTATTAATTATATTATAGTAAAAGAAGTTTTATTTTATTATAATATAGTAAACTAAGTACTTCTTATATAAGTCTATAACTCTAAATATATTTAGGCTAAGTAAAATAATGCTATAAACTACTTATTATTAATTTTTAGTATCTACGCTTTTTAATATATTTAGTGCTATTTTATATATAATATCTTTAGTTCCTTAATATATATTTAATAGGAATATTTTAAATATATCCCCTTAGCTTTAATAAAAGTTTTTTATAATTTTATTAAAGTATATATTAAAGTTTATTAAAGTCTACTTATATTTTTAGTAAATAATAGTAATTACTAACTCTTAATATTTATAAAACTATATAAATAAGGATTTATATTTTACCTTCTAAGTATATATAAGGTATTTTAATATAAGGCTAAGGGCTCTTAAGCCTTTATTTTCTATACTATATACCTTTATAAGGTAGTTAAAGAAAAGTTTTATAAGTATATAGTTTAGCCTATCTTCTATATTATAATTATTACTAATAAAAATAAAGGAATTCTATAATTATTAGATATTACTTATTAATATATACTAAAGGTTTTATTTTATAATAAAGTAAGTAGCTACTATTTTTATATTATCTTTAAGCTAAATAAGCACTTTTATACTTAGCTTTATAATAACTTAGTTAAATTTATAGCTTATACTATTATTAAGCTAGTATTAGCTTTAGTTATAGTAGAGCTATACTATATAATTAATAAGCTATATATATTAGATTTCTCTTAATAAGGTATAAGCTAGTACCTTAAAGTATATAAGCTTATAAATAAAGAGATCTTTATAAATAATATAGCTATTTTATATTTTAAAGAAATTAGTAGGCTTTTAAGGCTTAGAATTATTATTTTTAAGCTACTAAAGCACCTATTTTTATACTAAAGGACTTTTTAATACTTTAAGTCTCTTTATTTTATCTTTTTTTAAGTTTAAAATATAAAAATAAAAGAAATTAAGTAGAAAAAGGCTTTTAACTTAAAGTTTATAATATATAAGTATATAAAGGAAAGGGAAAAATAAAGGTATAAAGTATAGGCAGAGGGATTTTACTTTATTAGCTATTAAAGTAAAAGGTTAAGGGTAGCTTACTTTCTTCTTACTTTATAACTTTAATAGTGTATATAAAATATATAGTTTCTGCTACTACTTAGTTAATATAAGGGTTTAAGGTATAATAGTAGTATATATAAGAGTTATATAAAGCTTTATAATAGTTATAGAGTTTTATTATAACTTTATAACTAAGTTAAGCTAGTAATTCTTTACTAAAAGATATAAGTTTTTTAAGCTAATATATAATATTTACTAATTTTTATCTTACTACCTATTCCCTTTATCTTTATAAGCTCCTTCCCTTTTCTACTAAAGCTTATAGAAAACTTATATAATTATATATTAGTAATTATATTTATAGTAAAGCTAATTAATTATATTTCTATAGTTTAAATATAGTTATCCCTAAGCTT